>JARFOC010000134.1:247423-287548 GCA_031763485.1 Osmoderma eremita
AATAGCATTACCCATCTCTAAGATACATAACAGAAAGGTATAATTTGATTTAGAAAAAGTATGATATTAAACTTATCGCAATTTTTTTTATGTTTATCCTGTCTATCATCAAATTTCTATCATCTAGTTTATCCAACAAAGTTGTAAAAAATATAACGTAAATCAGGTTGGCAGGTCACAAAGTGTCTGCAAAAATAGCATTACCCATCTCTAAGATACATAACAGAAAGGTATAATTTGATTTAGAAAAAGTATGATATTAAACTTATCTCAATTTTTTTTATGTTTATCCTATCTATCATCAAATTTCTATCATCCAGTTTATCCAACAAAGTTGTAAAAAATATAACGTAAATCAGGTTGGTAGGTCACAAAGTGTCTGGAAAAATAGCATTACCCATCTCTAATGTACATAACAAAGTTCTTTTGTGGTTACACATATTTTAAAACTAAATGTACTGAAATAAAAGCAGTTAAAAGCATCGGTATTAAAGTCAGGTGCTGTTTTATAATAACATTAGCCCTTGTCGAGTCATAGTCGTGGCCATAAAATATAAATATCCTTTTCACAGCTTATCTCCTTCACACATCTTATGATATATTAGTAGACACCGGGACTGAAATAATAATGTTGTTCTCTCTCGTGTCCGGTTGGACAGGGCGTGTTTCCGTATAGTTTCTACACGCTCACAGTGGGGTCGAACCTCTTACAGGCCGGCCATTGTTAAATCGAGTTGCGCCCGCGAGTCTGACTGAGCAAGCCGTTGATACCTTCACGGCCATAAATATATTCGGCATACGAAAGACAAATTAAGTCATTATCTGCCATTGGCGAGCGTGATTGATCACGATGGATATGATTTATAATATATAATTACAATACCTTTATCTTGAGTCTAGAGTTCCCATTCAATTCTATTCCCTGTAGGCCGCATACGCGGGAGAGCATATAAATACACGCATTGCTTTTCACCTCCCAGAAAAGTAGAGAACGCATTTCTTGGAAAAAGAAATATTATGGAGGTTATATGTGGACATATATATAACCACTTCTTAGTACATTAGAAGCGTGTCCTTATGTGAAATTTAGATAAATTTTATAGATAACTGGAGGTGTGTTCAAACATTGTAGTCCACAACCATGAAAGGACAATAGTAGAGCCATAAACACTGAAATTCGTCCAAATTACCGTTTTGCATCTTCTGAGAAAATAACATGCAGCATACGGCAAGGCTTCCAAATACTTCCCAGTGCCTGGATCAGATATATAAATAATATTTCGGCATATTTTATGGAAATTTTTATAACTTGACAAGTCCTTAAATGAAAATTCAAAATCATTTTACATTGTAGAAAGAGGATAATAATGAAGTTCCATTTTTAGATACCCTAGTAAAAATAATAGTGGGTTAAAATTCCAAACATACAGAAAGAAACCCAATGTAAACTGATTTATTAAAGCAAATTTAAATAAATCATTTGTTTCAAAATAAAAGAGCAAATTTTTTTTCTAGTTCATTGCTTGTTGTTTTCCGTTGACGCCAGAATTAAATTATATCATACGAATCCCTGAATACAATGGTTTTCATATACAGGCTGCAGCAATAGTACGTCGTTTTATTACTCGGGCTGTATGCTAGGTAGCGATCTGATATTTTCAGGATATAATATAATATTAACTGTGCATCTGCAGAAAATATATTCCGATATACTGAGTGTTTCATAAAAGAGGTGGCACGAAAAAAATGACTTTTTTGAATGGAACATCATATATATTTTTACATTATTGGAGATTCCTAACTACTCTCCATTCACCCCCAGACTATGAAAGTAAGCTGCTTTGTTATTTTCGAGTTACAACTGTTTCTGTTAAAAAATTGAAAAATCACATATCCCAAATAAAGTAGTTCTATATCTAAACGCTTTCAAATGTAGCAATAATATTCTGTTTTGTGGATTGATTGAGATTGAGTGATGATGTCAGTAAATTTCTTCTATCACCGGATATACAGGCGGGAAAGTATTGACTTTACCAACTTATTTTTATCGATTTTGTTAAACGGAACAGCCTGTATATTATAACTAAAAGTCATGCAGAATCTAATTCAATATTATTAGGTTTCTCTATACCTATTTTCAGCGGTTGCTACAATAATCCAAAATAATTCAAATTTCAGTTTTTCATAAAGTTAATGTAGCTAAAACATATCAAGTTGGCGGCTAATAAGAAATGAAGCAAATAGCACGTTGTTAAAGTATGAAAAGTACTGTAAAGAGCGTTCGTTTTATTTAAAAATGAATTACTCTAAAGATGATACTGTGGATATGATTTTTATACTGGGCGAAACAGAAGGGAATCCTTTTTTCTCAGTAGAATTTATAGTGAAAGATATCCAGACAGGAGACATTCAGAAGAGCTAATTTTTGGAAAACGATTGACGAAATTTATTGGAACGGGAAATATCGTTTACAAGAAATTCGAAAGAACAGGCAGGGCAAAAAATGAAGAAAATGAATTAAACGTTCTGTTGGCAGTTACTGAAGATCCAAATACTAGCCAAATATGTATTAGTAAGAACACAGGTATACAGTGAACGATCTGTTCTATGAATATTAAAGAAAAATCGTTTACATCCTTATCATATTCAGTTACATCAGGAGCTTAGTGAACAGGATTTTGAGAAACGTTTTTAGTTTTGTAACTAGCCCAATAATAAATTACAAGGAAATCCCTATTTTATTTTTATTCACTGTAATTGTCTGCAACTTTTCACACAAATAGATCTGTAAGTAAGCATAACTTTTATTATTATACAGAGCAAAATTCTAGAAATAATGTAAATGGATCTATGTACTTGGAGATCTTACCAAAGTGAACTATCCCGATTATTGGCAAATGTCCTTCCTCAAATACGGGAAGAAATGTGGCTCCAAAATGACGGAGCACCTCGACACTATTCTATTGCTGTACGAGATTATCTGAATAACACGTATCCCGAGAGATGGAAGGAATGGTCCCTGTACGATGGTCGCCTAGATCTTGGCGCTTAACATATCTTGATTTTTATTTATGGAGAAATTGTATATGCTGAAGCTCCAACAACGATATTCAAAATTTCGCTCGGACGACATAAATTTCCACGGCATGAAGAGACTATCGCATTCGTAAACGCCTATTTTTCATATTTTTTTGAAGATAATTTGAATGCGAAAATACTATCTAGGTAATCAATAGCAGATGTGCATACAAAAGATATTGAAACTGTTTACATAGTTTAAGATAACACTGAGGTAGACTGGTTTTATCCTAACAAAATAGTAAATCTCTACTCGATATGGAAAACTTCCACACAGGGCGATGCTCCGGTGCGAAAGAGATATCACCCGTTGGGGGGAGCATTCTAAGATGCCGCCATACTACGTATTATTTGATAGGGCACAATATGTCATCTACGTTAATATTCTTATCATTACAATATTTTGAAAGGCCTCATAATGTCAAAAGAAATAAACTAATACACAGTGTGTAAAAATAATAGTGTAACCTTTCAAATTTAGTAAAAGAAGCCTAACACCGCCGGACAGTAGTGATAATGATTTAAACATCATGAACTGGTTATCTCTAAACGACACTAGCAATAGCTTTATTCTATACTAAAATTTTTGCAGAATACTTTATTTATCTCTCAATTTGTTTTTGTCTACCCATTGTGTAGACACACATTATGGCAATGTTCGGGCATAAGAATGTAACACTTCAATGTGCTCATCAAATTAAAAGGTAGTATCATATTTCTCTGAAATTTATTAATTTAAATAAACCCAATATGGAAATACCATTTAATTACAATGGACATATTAAATACATACACACGGCCGACATGTTACTCAACACAATACTCCACTGCATGAACCAACAGGCGATAAATTTAAAAGCAGAGAAAAGGAGGAGACACCTATTGAATTTATAGTTCTTATAATTTGGGTATACGTGCTTTCATGTATGTGTGTTTGTAGCATAAATACCTATACATATGTAGATTCTTTTATATACGCACACTTCTACGTACACATCTTCGAATATCTTTGATTCTTATCGCAGCCTTCTCACTCACCGCTGAAATTTAATCGTAACGTTATCTAAATTAAAGTAATTAACAGAATATTTTTTCATCTGTATTATGTCTTACATTTTAGGTTAGCAACCTTTATGATACCTCCGCTCCAATTACACTAGAATTGCCAACTATTCTTCGTTGAAAGACGAAGAAAGCAATCTCTGTCTCATAAAAAAACGTACAACTTCTCAATACATTGGTATTACGTCGGACATCCCCGGTTACTAAGGTACGTTTGCGCGACACACCGCCTACTACGCACCGATCAGGTTGAAACTTGCACGCATTTTAGATATGTATATGTACTGCATAGGTGGCTATTGTCATTGCCTTAGGTTCAGTACAAAAAAAAAACTGTTGACCCACCAACTCAAAATGCAAGGAATGGCGGCGGCAATGGAGCTTTCAACGCGCTATCGTCAGGAAAACGGATTTCTAGAGTCTATAGTTACAGGAAACGAAACGTGGGTACAGCACCATACCCCCAAATCAAAAAGGACTGGACGTGGAAGCATCCAAGTTCATCAACACCGAAAATATTCAGAGTACAGCAGTCTGCGAAAAAGAAAATGGCAACTGTGTTCTGGATTTTGCAAGGCATTTTGCTCATAGAGGTATGGCCACCGAAATCGACAATCAACAGCGATATTTATTGTCAAATTCTACACAAAGCCATTCGGCAGAAAAGAAGAGGAAGGTTGACGAAACGAATCAGGTTATTGCATGACACTGCAAGACCGCACACCTCAAATCAGACAAACGCCTGGCTTCAGAAACACAATTAGGAAGTTATTGCCCATCCACCTGGCCTCCTTCTGACTTTCATCTGTTTGGCCGTTGAAAGCTCATTTGTCGGCTAAAGGGTTTGAAGACGACGTTCAAGAGGAAGTACGGCAGTATTTTAAAATTTGGATCGCACCTTTTACGAAGAGCTTTTACACAAGCTTGTGCCTCGCTGGGATAAATGCCCTAGCATTGGCGGCGATTATGTTGAAAAATAGCTAACAGTTCATGCTTTTACTTAGTGTATCTTTAATTTCCATAAAATAGTCTTGTCTGTAATTCACAAATGTACCTTAGTAACCGGACATGCCTCGTACATAAAAAAGCCAAGTATACCATTAGGATATACTGAACATTTGAAAATAAATATTACAATTTCATTTAGCCTCACATAGAAGCAAACTAGTTAAGAAAAAATAATCTTTACACATAATCAAAAACTATTTGAGTTAAAAACTCAAGAATTGTTCAATTAATGGATGTCGAAGACTGCCACCAGTATAACCTTGGTTCCCGCGACCATTCTGTGTCATGTCGAGATAAAAATAAATATAAAAATTAAAATGACGTGGTTAACACGTCGAGTTACCGTGACCATTGAAAGCCACTCTTTTTCCTAAAGAAGCCACTGATACCAGTGGCCAAATGTCGAGTACCTTCTTTTATCATTGTGTTACATAGTAGGTATATCATTTTATTTTTATATTTACCTGAGCATCACACGGCTCAATCCACCAAACCGTATTATTCAATTTATTGTTTTATCCATATTGCTTTTCGTACAGCAGGGTTGGTCCCTAGTCCGTTTACTTTTACCTATATGAATGAAATCTACGTCGTAACAGTAAGCTGTTAAAATAATTTGTTAATTTAAGTCAATAATGGTTGGTATTTGTGTATCAAACACCAATCTAATCAGTTACATTAAGTACATCTGTCACTGACACTGACATGACATAATTTATTATTGTTTCTAATTTTAAGTAATAATCTGACAATGACACCAAATGACAGGTACAAAAGCAGCTGTTTAGTATCAGACACCCTAAACGTGGTAAAACTTTAATTAGACATATTATTTAGTAATCAGTGAAATGATACCCCCCACTGGTTGTCTGTTTTTTCATATACGAAGTGTGTAAATTAAGTAATGAGACTGACAACGTAGCGTATGATATGGCAACACGGGAAGCATGGGACATGGAGGGGCGACAAGTGGACATTGTAATACGCGTTCAGTGCAAATTTGAAATCGATCATGTCTTTTGGTTTCCGTTGTCGTTTTTTACGTGAACCTGGTTTTCGTAGTGCGTTCTACAAATGAAGGATATTAATTTCGAGCAACGGTGTGGTATCAGGTTTTGCTTCAGACAAGGGTGAAGTGCAACAGAAACTTTTGCAAAACTTCAGCATGCCTACGGAAACAGTGTTTTGTCAAAAACCCAGGTTTTTAAGTAGTTTAAGGCATTTTCAGAAGGAAGAGAGTCGATGAGAGATGAGCCACGCACCGGAAGCCCTTCAACTGCAAGAACCGATGGCAGTGTCGACAAAATCCGCGACCTTGTGCGTTCAGATAATGGGTTGACGATCAGAATGATCAGGGAACAGTTGAATTTGTCTCACACTACCGTTCATCAAGTTTTGACGATTAGATCCTGCATCATGACAATGCAATTTCCATAAACGGCTTTTGGCCAGTAAACATATTTCTATGGCTTTTCAGCTTCCTTATTTACCTGACTTGAGTCCGTGTGACTTTTTCCTCATCCCAAGATTGAAAATTCATCTGAAGGGACATCATTTTGGGACACTCGAATACATTCAAATGGCTGTAACCGACAAGGCGAAAGGCGATTCCAATATCCGAGTTCCAGCGCTGCTATGAGGAATGGAAGAACCGTCTCCAACGCTGTGTGGCTTCCAAATGGAGTTATTTTGGGGGAAACAACGTTCAATTGTAATTATATTCAAATAAAAATATTTAAAAATATCAGTCTTATTACTTAATTTACACACCACTCAATGATATTCGCGCGCGATATATTCGTAAGCTCTTGTGTCAGAGAGAAATAACTCAATTCTTTACTTGATCGCAAAGTTAATAACGTAACTGCCATCTAAGAACGAACGAACTGTTGGTATAACGTTATCAAACTGGTATAGTCGCGTACATGAGCCAGCACAGTTGTCCATGTACCTACAGAAAAGTGTACAATAGTGCGTACGTCGTACGCCTTGTAAGCGTATGTAAGTTATATAAGAGTATATTTCTTAGCCTTCGTTCACAATGTACGTAAGCGTAATGAATACAAAAACATAAAACTCACATATGCTTGTCGTAGGGCGTAAGCGTTCACAATGTACGCATCGTAAAATTGTAATACGCATACGCAAACTACCATAAACTTTAATGCAATTGACACGTAGAGAACTAGGCTAGAAATGAAAATGTTGTAAGCTTTTGTCGAGATGATTCGATGACTGATATCCTGGCCATGATCAATCAGATGTCATCAATGTGATTGATCATAGCCAGGATATGGGAAATAGACAGAGACATAATGAGGTGATTAATACGATACCATTATCAATTCACTTTGCTAGTGGTAACATATACATACCATTTTTACTAGATTTTAACCATAGTTTCGTAAAGTGAAGATTACTTCAACTTTACGTTTGTATTCCGTAATGTGTTCGTAAAACGTAAAAATTACGTATTTCTTTTGTCACTTCCTATTTCCAAACTTTATGTTTATGTTATGTTCGTGTTTCACATACGCCCATTGTGAACCCTACCTTACTGAACAAAACGTGCGTTCACGGACGCATTCAATATTTTAGGTGAATAGTCAGCTGAAACAATTATGTCGTGCGTCTGACAGGAGCGTAACGTTCAACATTACCATGACATTATTATGACTTTATTTATAGAACGTGAAGCACCTGACGTACACGCCTGACAGAGGTGTATCCGACACTTCTGTCAGGCGCACGACATTATGGTTGGAGCTGAGTTTACACTTCGCAACGGGAGCTATCATGCTTATCTGTGGTTTTATTTAGTTTTACCGTTTTTTTTAACATGTACAATCCAATGCACAACTCTAATGGATAAATCATTATCAATATATTTAAAAATACCTATATATTTACAATCTATATAAATAAAAGTGTATATGTTCATCGACTGCTTTGAAATTTTGATACAACGTTGCATTCGAATACGAGCGTGTTTTTATATAACCAAAGGGGGGCTACAGCGAATATGAAGTTTGTTGATAGATACTATTATGTGACAGGTAAAAACATGCTTACATTGAATTTTCATAGATTGGAGGGAGGGGGGACTGACAGGTAAAAACGTGTAATTTCTTCACCCATTGCTTTGAAAATTTGACACAACGACGCATTCAAATACGCGCGTGTTTTGATATATAGATATCACATACTTTCTTTCTTTTTAATTTAACCAGATTCGGCCACAGCAACGCGTGGCCGGGGACAGCTAGTTATCTTTATAAAATGATTCTATTGTTTGGAGTGACAATTGTTATAATTGATCAGTTTATTTGCAAAAGTATTCTCCTTCTTCTACTGACTCTTCTTCTGCCACATCACCTTCTTCTTCCTTTTATCCTTCTTTTTCTTTTCCTTCGTCCTCTCCTTTTCTCTTGTTATTCTTGTTATTTTTCTTCTTCTCTTTCTTCGCCCCCTCTCCCACTTCTTCTTCTTCTCCTTTCCCTTCCTCTTTCCCTTCTTCCTCTCCTTCTCCTATTTCCTCCCCATTCCCTTCTTTTTCATTTAGAGGATTATTGATTTGCTTACTTCTCGAAGTTGCTAAGCCCACTTTCATCGCTGATGTGTCGCTGATCATATTACGAATCTTCCCAATCGCCTGTATGCGTTACTACATAGCCCCCAGGGGACACCGGTCAAGACACACGCCGCCAAGACCAACACAATACGTATCTAGAGTTCATAACTCATCACCTTAATAAACACTAGGTAAGGATATTTTTGTTTTAGTTTTAAAAGTTTTTAATTCCAAGAATAGATAAAAATACATTTAAAACATTTTGCTATAAAACTCTTTGTTTTCCTTTATGAAAAATTATTAAAAAATAATGAAAATATTATTAGTTTTTGTACGTTTTAGTTGTTAATTTTTTACTTATATTTAAATGCTTTTTCTGCTGCTACAAATGCTGCGAGCTTCCTTTTCCTGACAATAGTGATAAACATTGTTCACTACAACGATCTCTCGATCAGAACAGACAAAATGAAAAGTCAGTTCTGCTCCAGTTAGTCTCAAACTTGAGAGCCGCATCATGTGAGTTAACTGACGGTATGTGGCTCGAAAAAGTTTAGTTTTTTGATTCTTAATCAAGTTTAAGGTAGAACAACAAAAAAAACTAAGAAGTCGTTGTCTGCATGGTTTCGTTTCTTTTTCTAAATATGAAAGATCAATATAATTAAATTTCCAATTTTTTGTGCCACATGTGTGTGTAGTGTAGTCTAGATAGCGTTAATACAACTTATAATTTCCAAACAATTTACAACAAAACTGGAAAATTTGATAAGTCTCCAAATTAAATGTCGTGAACGAACGAATTAAATAAGATTAAAAAATGTGCAAAAGGAATGCTTTTGGGAGACAAAAGTCTTCATTCAACCAGAAAAAGTACCATGCGTCTTTTAAAGAAACATTCCAAATGACATCTCAAAAAGTAGCAACGCAGAAAATTTTTTAATGAATCGGCCCATACAGAAAAGGCTTAAATCATTTTCTTCGTAAGTGGATTCTTTTGGTTTAAGGAATTCTCATGGATCAGGCAGCTACCTGATCCATAACGGTTACAATCATAGGGAAGGCACCATAAAGAAAACCTTAATAATAATATTAAGTTCTTTTGATTAATTCGTTTTCTTTTACGTTTTTTTTTTTACTGAAGCACCTTCTGCATGGGTGATTAAATTATTTCTGACAGTAATGCATACTTTGCATTTTCACAGCTTTCTTATATTATACCAAACTCACATTTCTTTTCCTTATTGAGAATGTGTAACTTATTATATATGGGTATTTTTATTGTATATTTTGTTATTTTGCTAACATAAGCACAAGAATATATGTGACCGTTCCTAATTACACGAAAGAGGGCGCACCATATTTTCGTGTGCTGTCAATTATACAACAGTGAAAACGCTGCCTCGGATGCACCAGGTCTCCGTCATTTATTTCGTCCCGGAATTCATCGTTTCTATCCGGATGGAAGACGCGTATGAATGTGAGCGCGCCTTCCAACAGGCCGAATTCCATGAATTATGTATACCGAGTCGGTGCCTTTATTTATTAACGTTGTCACATCATTCCGACATACGGAGGAGATAACAAAAAACAGCAGAAAAAGAAACGTATGAGAAATTGTGTTGCCCATTAAGAGGAGGAGTCGCTTATAATAATTGACAGATTATGCTTTTTATGCCAGCACATTGTATAAATGGTTTCAAGATATAAATAATATGGAGAACTTCTTACATCAGTAGGTGACATAATTGACGCAATCGCGTTAAGAATTATATAGCATCTGGAAACCTTAATTTATCACGCCTTATATGAAATATTTTCAGGTATTTTAACTACAAGCATATAAAATAATATTACTTCAAGCATACGATCGAAAAATATCTATGCTACAATATAGACTCGTCTATAATATACTACAATATTAAAACGTTTTATTTGTCGAATAATGATCCATCATAATCAGTGTTCATTTTGGCTAGTACAAAGTAACAAAACCGAACCGATATTTTTCATAATTGCGTGGAGAATTCATAATTCATTTTTATTCAGATAAGAGATCTATAGTTTCATGCACAGTAACTTGATATGTACGAACATTAATTTCAACTTGACTACCAAATTTAATTTTACTTCTATATGTATTCAACAATCATCATTCTATTAAAACACATCATCTCATATTCATACGTATACTGCCTGAAGTATTGCCTAACTTGGAAAGACAAATTTGGTGAAAGGAATAGTAACGGATCTAATTAAAATGATAGCGATTCTAATTATGCTTACCGGGAAGATACAAGTGTTGGGTAATGTGAAGTTAATGATAGTTATAGATGATTATTTGTGCCTGACAAGTGCGTAATACAGATGATACATATGCATGTACATACATAGTACAAATATTAATTTGAAAGAAACTAGTTTAAGTAAAATAGAATAAAACATTATTCAAATACTTTAGACGCAAACAAAAAGGAATATTAATTACCTGTTTAGATATACACAGTCGGAAATTTCACAACCGCCTATTAGCAGAAACATATGTTTAAAAAACCGTCGTAGTTGCCAATGCAATTATATGTACGCGCTGGGGAATCCCCGTATGAAAATCGGCTATAAATCGTCGAACACACTTCATAACATAAAAATAGCCAATCTAAGCAAAAACCAAAAAAAAATTAACTGAATAAAATGTAATTAATCTAAAATATAAATATACTTTCGACAACTAATATGCTTCTTAAACTATCTAGAAAAATTTAGTAAACTATTCAATAAAACCTTGTCTTCACTCTACACACATTTTGCAGTTTCCCTTGAAATTGTGAAATAAACCTCTTTTTAACGGATGAAATTATGAATGTTATCTCTTCATCATTTAAAAAAGGATGATTTTCCCTTAAGAATTGCTCTAAAGAGCATCAGGGGTTCACCAAAACCTCACACAACAGTTTGCAGGAAATTTCCAACGAATTCATTGTCCTATGAGCACGCTAAATAGCAACTGGAATAAAATTATTTTCCAATGGAATAATATTTGTTCTAGTGACGTGAACTGGAGCGAAGTTTTAGTTCAACTTGATACAGTTACATTTAAAATAAAACTTTGCCAAAAATTCAAGTAAACGAAGTGAACGCAAATTGTCTGGCTTTTTGACATAATTTTAACACATACTTAATATTTTTCATCCGTAACCTTATATTTGATAAATTCATTATATTAAAATTTACTTACAATCACCTCAAAACGACATTCGGTAAACTTTCTACTAAGTTATAACTGTCTTTATGGATTTTCGAGGTCTCTCAAAGTAGTGCTACTACTACAAAAACTGGTGGGAGAGAGAAAATTAAGAACAGTTACATTAAACATTAAAAATTACATTGAAACTATTGGATAAGATAATGCATGAAAGTTAGGTATCCAGAATTTTAATACTTATTAAAAATTATTTTGCCTAAGGATTTTGTGGAATGATACTTAGGAATGTTATTTACAAAATCCGAGTAGGATTTTGCTAAAAAGACAAATTAATTAATCTTCAACTAAACGTTAGCACATGCCGTTAGAAAGAACTCCAGAGACATCTAACGCCCAGCTGCGGATTCATGGCGTAAACTCCATGCGATAACTAAGTTACCAGTCAATAGAGATCCGTGTTAGCGTGTGATCTTCTCGGCGTCGAATGACTAATAAATCAAAAAAAGATTTCTGCCAATAGCCGGCACGTACGTTCAAAAGATAAAGTATATTAAAAATATACTTAAAAAATATATTAATATACTTCTGGGATACGGCGTACTGAACGAGCGACAGGCATTCCTCCGTCGTGCACTGATGAGGACTAGTCACTCTGAAACAGCTGTCTGTACGTGAGGAATGCCTGGAACTATACAATCAGACGTGTTGTGTGATCCCAGAAATATATTTATATATTTTTATATACTTTATCTTTTGAACGTACGTGTGCCGACTATTGGCAGAAATCTTTTTTGATTTATTAGTCATTCGACGCCGATAAGATCACACGCTAACACGGATCTTTATTGACTGATAACTTAGTTATCGCATAGAGATTACGCCATGAATCCGCGGCTGAGCGTTAGATGTCTCTGGAGTTTTTTTCTAAAGGCATGTGCTAACATTTAGTTGACGATACGGCTACTGAACGACAGGCATTCCTTCGACGTGCACTGATGAGGACTAGTCAGTACTTTATTATCAGATTAAGAACAAAGTTAGGAATTCTCCTGAAACTTAGGAATTATGGGTAATTTGTTAATTATATCGTTATATTTGTTTACGCCTATTATATTTACAATGCACAATAATGTTTGTATTTCATTGCAACAACATTTGCCCTATGTAATTAATTTTGCCTCTCCTGTTATATAATAGACATATTATTATTAAGTAGGTTGATTGGGTTCAGTGACTTAATGAACCGGAACGATTGTGTGGTATATACAGAAATAGATTATAAGCGGGAAATTAGTGTTACTCAAATGGTATTCTGTGTGGCGCATATCTTCCAGAATGCTGCATCTAATATTATTTTCTTTCAGAGAATCTGCTGGGAATGGCGACTTAGGTGCCGAAATACGTATCAGAGTTCTGCATTCTTTAAGGTGGTATGAGTATTTTTACTTTTAGCATCGGGTATGTCAATACCAATATGCATACGTAAAAGTACACATACGGTATGTATACACATACGTACGTACGTACATATGCCCTTAAGGTAGACGAAAAATATTGACATCTTTTAGCATAATCATCTTGATAGCAGATTAAAAACTCTAGGCCACTTCGCCGCAGAGATCTCATAGTTAAGAATTACTATAAAATAAGTACGCTATAATTACATATACGGGACTACACAAGGGAACAACAAAAAATAAAACTCACGCCTTTTTCGCCCCGTCACGTTGACAGAACCGCCGGAGATTCCTTTCGCCTTTATTTTATCACCTTATTGCCGGCTTTGGTATCAATCTATAATAAACAATTAATTCTTCAGATAACATCCCAAACAATCCGTAGCTATACATATCAAAACAGAACCTGTTTCCAACTTGATATATAATCTCACTTCGTTGTACTGGTGTACAGGACCTATACAGATGAGGAGTGTACGATAGTAGCGCAATTTATGCTGTTATACTAAAGAGATGTTATCACAATGCTAGGCGTTATTTTCTCCGATAGATATGAAGAAAAAAATTATGTTCCAGAATCGATCAGACATTTTATACTAGTCTCGTAATGTTACACATTTACATATTACACCAATACCAATAACAAATATTACTTCTACATTGTACTGTACTGTAGTAATTTTGAATGATGAACTTAATTCTTGTAATTAATTTAGTGCGATACTTCAATATATTTTTGTAAAAATAATTCTACAGTTAAAGAATCTTATACTAATAACCATCATGAAATATTTAGCTCCAAATTTAGAAGTTTTTGACTTGACTGTCCCAAAATATCCAGAAATATCTAATGAACACGAGTCCGCAAATGAGCAGATTCGAAGAAACCGAAGATTGTTCCTTATAGTGGCATTTGTGCATTTTTCTCTCATCCCTTTGTTTCTTTCGCAAAAACTTGCTTTTCCTTATTGTAGTCGACAGATGTTCTGTCATACCATAGATAAGTATAATACTATTAGAAAGCGTTTAGACCATTTAAATCTTCGGACTCTATAGAAATCGCCATTTTGATAGGTGATCTGTCAAACAGACGGTTTTTAGATTGTCCTTAGTTGTTGAGGTTATATTTATTGTTTGAGTTTGTCGATCGTGTTTTATTTTTAAGATTATTCTGTTTATAAATATTTCGTTTAGGTGTTTTTTAAAGTAAGTGTTTTATTAGTAAGTGATTCTTTATTAATTTGAAATTGTAGGTAAATAATATTCACACCTTTGGACTGTATTATAATATTATGCTAAATTTGTGAGATCAAATGTGAACATTTAGTAAGGTTTGTAGTGTAATTTTTTTTAGTGTGCAGATATGAATCATTGTTTATGTTATGGGATGACTTGTAGTGTGCCTGGATGTAAAAACATTCGTAGACTATTATCTCCTGATAGTGACATCAATTTCTATCAGTAAGAACTACATACAACCTAACTTACCATATTCGAAATTTCTAGAGTTCCAAAACGCAAACAATTTCACAAATATTTGGACATTTTGGAAAAAAAAACATGGAGTGGAAATCTACCTTGTTGATATGTTCGAAACATTTTAAAATTGATTATATTACTATGAAAGGTGGAAAGAGATATCTTGGATATAATGCTTTGCCTATGTGCATCTAATGGAAGATATATATCCTAGCTCCCCAAAGAAAGCCAGAATGTCTGATGCGACTGAAGATGTGTTACTGTATGTTTACTTTTACTTCTTTTCTTATTTCCTATAAAATTTTCAGTTCACAAAATTTGCCGGGTTCAAGTCATCTTACTAATATAGCAACTAAAATCTATAGTCTATTGCCTAACATGACATTAACAGGATCATTTTTACATATGCCTCAGTTGAAGGAGGGAAATTTAGGAAGATCTATTTTGTGAGGTAAACTGAAACAAATTGATATCCTCGTTTCGTATATTATGATATATATACTTAAAGAGTATTGCATTGATGATAAAATATTTTTAGGAGTTTTACATCTTCAAGTAGCACAAGAAATAGAAAAATTACATTCATAAAAAGGATCCATAGTTACAGGTTATCTTTTAAAATGGAGTTTATTAGATAAGTTGTATAAATTTTGTCTGTTTGTAGTAGTTCTTCAATTTACCAACGTAGAGAAAATATTCTACTACGTAGGAGAATTAAGAAAAAAATATGTTAAGTTACAAAAGAGCAGTAATTGTGAAATTACAGAACAAAGTTCTGTCATTCCAAAAAGTAATACTTAAATTACAGCAAACAAATATGTTGTCTGCAGCTGGAATCAATTATTTAGAAAGATTAATAGATGAGGTGCAAGGAGCCCTTATACCCAGGAAATACAAGGCGAATTAATAAGAAAAAAGTTAAACAAACTTGTACTATTTAGTAATCAATAAAGAAAAGTAATATAACATAATGTCTACTTACTTAAATGTAAACGGAGCTACGAACATCTTGGTAATAAGTACTGACAATTTTCACTAGCTCATAAAAAATATTTATTTTGAGTAAATGTAGTACATTTTCCGTGCACATGCACGCATAATCGTACCATCAACAGCCTTTTGACAAAATTACAAAGATGTAAAAAAAAACTTTCCCTTTCCAAGTGTGCCTGCTTTCAAAAACACATGTATGTTTTGAAAAGAAAATAAACGGTTTTAACAGAAGTAACTTGTTACAGTTTACTTGTAGCATTAGCCTATTCATTTAAATCAGTGTATTAAATTAAATATCGATCAAATGTTTTTTGTTGGCATAATCATACGATTTCATTGCATTTAAGTAATGTGCTTGCATAATTGTACTATAAAAGCAAAGTAGGACCAGGAACTATTAATTTTGAAACATATTGTATTATATTATCAACGTTACGTCTCTTTTTTATGTTGAAATTGTTTTAGTACGGACCTCTCACCCATCAAAATTGCGGCTCCTGCGATCCGCATCATTCTATATATTATACTTGTCTACGTGTCATACCTACAGTTTGTAGTTGACATTCAGTGGTTATTGCAAAATTTTACGAATTCTCGCTATGCTTGTTTACTATAACATTGAATTAGCCGACATGCATTTCATATGCATTCGTGCTAGAGAAGCCAGAGAAGCGCTACCAAAGATTGCGCAATACCGGTTATTTGGAAAGCAGTTCCATGATTTCTGGAGACCAAGGACGGTGTCCATCCGTGAGACAGAAGAGGCAGTTTTAACACGGAGACAGCAGAATCCGGAGACGAGTTTGCTGAGAATATTATCAAATCGAGCCAATGTGGGGGTTCTCGAACGAGTTCGTAGGTCCTTGCGGCTGAGGTGTCGTGGCTGCCGTGAAATGGAGGGACTTCGAACATCTCATTTTGCTTTTTGCCTTTGTGTTTTGTTCATAAATTACGTTGTTTGTTTATACAGAATAAAAGTGATGTAAACACAAAATGTCTAGTATCACGAACACCATCCATTTGCGGACCCATGTTCAGTAAGACTTTTCTACATATTTTGACCCATACTAATCCCCCTGAAAGTGTGTGACACATTTTTCTAACACCGTATACCTACACTTTGTAGTACCAAATATTCCAAAATTTAATTAAAAAGTAACTCTTCTCTTGTCTTACCCTGTATGTTGTATTTATATTAAGACTGATGCATGCAAATTAAAATGTAATAAACTAATAAAAATACATTTCTAAATTTCTAAATTTATGGACAGTAATTTTAAGTAATTAGTTTTCTTTGAAAAATACGTAATTACACTCCCATTCGATTAAAAATATTTGCGGCTTATTTCTCACAAAAGCTGCTTTTCGTAGTTATAACATAATTGGAACTTAATTGTGATTAATGGGTGGTTCCTTAAATTATATAGAACTCCAAGTAGAAGTTTCCACACGCATTTAACAAATGATGAAATACTTTTCCAATAGACATGTGTTTATTATACGCATACTATTCTGTAGCTCATGTCATGCAAAACATATTACACAAGTAAAGTTGAGAGGTTAACAGTTTTCCGCGGTAGATGCTTATATTAATTCCATCCTGGGTTGCAGCAATAATGCAATTAATTTCGTCAACAAATGCCTTAATGGTATGTAGACAACAAAATTTAAAATCCAAGATAATAACAATAATTTGATCAAAAAATTGAGCAAAATTGATTCTAAATTACGATCTTCTCGATTTTCAAATGTATTTACATAAAATTCGTACGTGGAATCTAAAAAAATATAAAACAAGTGAAAAGCATCTCCTAGACCTCACGACTGATTCCAGGATACCATGGGATTTTGGGTACTTAGAATACATTCAGTAATATGTCGTCGGAGCACATTTCGAACACTACTAAGAAGGAAACATCAACCAGGTCTTCTTGGCTAATTTTATCATTTGCCTCCAAATCAATCGTACGTCCATGTTGCGAACTGAACGAGCCGGTTTAACGCCTACAGAGTTAGGAAACTAAGTGATCCTATATCTTTAGGCATTACTAAATTTATTTGTCTTATGATTTACTCGTATATGTACGTGCCATCAGTTAATAATAAATAAGAATAGTTGGAATGATTTAACTGGTTCTGCACTTATTCATACCACCGAATGATCCCCAGATGATACAGAAAATTATATAAATGTTATGCCATTTTATGAAGGTTCGATTACTTGATGTACCTACTGATATTTCTGCGGAAGCAAAATCCCGATAATGTTAAGGGGTGATTCGAACGTCCACAGACAAACTATGGTTCGATTCTTCCGCT
The DNA here is from genome assembly GCA_031763485.1 of Osmoderma eremita. NCBI lineage: Eukaryota > Metazoa > Arthropoda > Insecta > Coleoptera > Scarabaeidae > Osmoderma > Osmoderma eremita. The sequence continues at coordinate 265,587 of JARFOC010000134.1, forward strand.
CCATCCAAAATTTGAGGATGTGATTTCTATGAATATTTACATATGACATATTAAGGAAGCTATAACATATGATCGCAAATACATGTTAACGAAGATATTACCAGGAACAAAACCCAATATAATTTCTCACATTTTTGACATTTAATTTGTTTACAAATTCTTGTATCTTTCGGTGTCCCTATGCTTGAGTTGAGTTTTCAGTTGTTTTCTTCCACATTTTCTTCGTCACTTGCTAACACTTTTGCATCTTATTCCTCTTTTCGCAGTTGTTGCCTTCACCTTTACCTTACACGTTCTTCTTGGTTTGCCTCTTTTCCTTTTTCCCAATCTTTGATTTCTAATATTTGTTTAATTAGTCTGTTTTCATCTCTTCTCATTACATGGCCCAACCCACCTTACTTGCCCTTGTTCTATCGTTACTTTGACATACACTATGTTCAGATTTTCTCTGAAGACCGGGTTTCTAATTTTATCCTTTCTTGAGTTTCCTTCAAAATATAATCTCTGTATTTGTTAATCTGCTGTGTATTTTTGTCCAAGACTCAGTGTCCATTTCACAATTCTTTTAACTATTTATATTTTTTACTTGTTTTGGTATTTCATTTTCAAAAAAGCAGATTTCTGCCAATAGCCAATAGTACGTTCAAAAGATGAAGTATATAGAAAATATATTTAAATATACCTCTGAGATCACACAACACGTCTGATTGTATAGTTCCAAGCATTCCTCGCGTATAGACAGCTGTTTCGCACTGACTTAGTCCTCATCAGTGCACGTCGGTGGCACGCCATAAATCCGCGACTGGGCGTTAGATGTCTCTGGGATTTTCCTTAAAGACGTGTGCTAACGTTTGGTTAACGATTCGGAGTGTTGAGCGAGCGACCGGCATTCCTCCGACGTGCACTGATGAGGACTATGTCAGTCCGAAACAGCTGTCTGTACGTGAGGGATGCCTGGAACTATACAATCAGACGTGTTGTGTGACCTCAGAGGTATATTTATATGTTTTTTTTAATAAATTTTTTATATACTTCATCTTTTGTATTTCATTTTGCCTAAAAAGTTGCTCCTTGTCCTATTGTACAGTCTACGAGTTTTCCCGATTTTCTCATTTATCTTCTAGTGTTCCCTCTAATGCACCTTAACTTCCCATATCCGACACTTTAGGGTTTCAGTTTACCTTTGCTTTGTTTAATAACTTCGTTCAGTAGTAAATTAAACAGCAGAATACTTGCCTGTCTCAATCCGTTTTAATAGTAAATGGTTTTGATTTTTCGTTTCTCAATTTTTTTATTGTAATTATTACACTTTCATTGTTATGGCTGGATAACTCTTTACGAGCTCCTTACGCAGAAAGATATTCTTATCGCCAACAACCATGCAATTACAATGTTGTGAATATCTATCTCCGAAACTGGCATATTTGCTAAAATTAAAAACATTATTGGAAAACTTGTGACCGTGCGAACGCCGACTCAATGTCATCGATGCACAACCAGAAACGAGTACCAAAAAAATTGCTGGTGAATTGAAGGTATGTCACACAACTGTGTGGAAGATTTTAAAAGGCCAACAACAATAATAAATACAATATTCAGCGCAATCAGGGGGACTACTGCCATGAGAGTGGCAGTAGGGCCGTATAGTTTTCTGCTAGTGGCTCCTCCTGGTTGTACCGTTGTCCAAGTGATGATAAGTTTCTTTCAAATCAGTGTAAAATTAAATGTTGGGTGTCATCATATACTTTCATAATAAACATCTATGGTGCGATAAAAATCACCACAAACGAAGATTTGGACAAGTCAAGGACATTGTCGAGAAAATGAAACCAGTACCGAATTATTACAGCAGTTGCATAGTAGTGTACCATCCAGGTGGTGCACCCTGGGCAACGTATCAACACGGTCAAAAAGTATACAACTTGGCTTCTGGACCTTATCAAGGATATCCCAGCTAGAGATATCGACATGAACGAGAGAACTAATTACTAAACAATTTAGACTCCGAGTGCTGTAGTATATTGGAATCGTATTCGTGCAATCCCAAAATATAAAAATATGCAAGGTGTGTACACAGTACTTAAAAATGGGAAGATGCGATTTGATTATACTTAAATTCAAAATATTTTGCACAAAATTCTTTCGCCGACGAGACAAAAAAAATGACAAAGATATTCATAAAATATCCCCCGTGGTACTGCACTTCAAGGAGTGCATGTTACAATCATAGCAAAGACAGTAGGGGTAGTGGTAGGTGAAAACATTTCAGCCGACCCATAACTCAGTCTGTTTCAGGCAGGGTTTTCAAGCGCCACCTTACACGTGCATAATGGATGCCGTGTTCAGATTAAGGGAAACAGGTAGATTGTCACCAAATTACGAAGGTTGCGGACGTGAAAGACCCCGTAGGATTATACGCGCTGAGAAAGAGCTACTGGATCTTGTTGAGAGAAATCCAGGTGAAAATACAGAAGATGTAGCAAGACAGGTAAGAGAGTCTCGCAGTACGGTACACGGCGCTTTTAGCAGTAATTTATTACACTCGTACCATATTCACCGTGTACAAGAATTTACTGAAAATGATTGTCCTCTGCGTAATAAATTCTGCACCTGGTTTCGTCATGGGCACAAGTGAAACATCATGTTGCTGCCAAGAATAAAACCTTCAAGTTAGCAGAAGTAAAACTTTATTAAAGGAAGGAATTAACCTTGTAACAGCTACGAAATGGACAAATTGCATAAAACATACTATTGAAGAAGAAAATAAAATGTATGAGCTGGACAACATAGTTGACGATATAGTGGATGAATTGATTATTGGAAACACATGATCATCATCAGACCTATCGTCAGAATCTGATTTTTTATAATGACGTTTTAATATATGCGTTTATTTCAGTTTTGTTAAAAAGAAAACAAGTGGAAATATGTGCAATGCTTGTGGTTTCATACATTTTAACAATGAACTACAACAATTTGAACATCACAAGAGCATTTGATTGCTGTGTACATATAATTATTATTAGAACACTTAGGAAAGATAGCAAGGACTGTGGGGCAGCACAATAAACACACTGTTCGGATTACTCCTCTCGCGCAAAGTATTAATTAATTCGGGACGACACGTGTTTCGGGAATACATGGATTCCCATTATGTACATTCGGTTATTCGACTTGATAATGGAAATCCACGTATTCCCGAAACACGTGTCGTCCCGAATTAATTAATACTTTGTGCGGGAGGAGTAATCCGAACAGTGTGTTTATTAGAACACTTATTACAAATAAACCATTCAAGTTCGCACAGTTATTTACCCGAGTTTCTTTGTATTTCTCCTTACTGGATCACACATGAATTTGTTAAAGATTGCATTGCACACATTATTTAGCTATAGAAACACGTAGTTTTTAAATCCCCGCATAAAAAAAATAATTATCTATTATTTATTATTTTAATCAGCTGTTCCTATTGAAATAAATTTCAATTCCGAATATATCCTTATTGCCCCTGTGTGATGCGTCCGCAGATCACAGCGCCCACTACTGTTTTCTTAACGTGAATGGAGTTTACATATTATGACATCGTAAAAATCTGTATAGAAGCGAAGAAAGTCATATCATTAATATAATAACTATACAGTTAAATCAATTTAACACGGGTAATTCAATAAATCTAGCTGTAACCGCAAATACACACGTGAGCACAAACCGTAATGTAATCGCCGATTAATTGATCAATACTCGAGTTATATGTACGAGGGATGTCCGGTTACTAACGCACGTTTACGCGACACACCGCCTGCGTCGCTCCGATCAGGTTGCAACTTGCACGCATTTTAGATGTGCATATGTACTGCATAGGTGGCTATTGTCATTGCCTTAGGTTCAGTACAACGTAAGCAATGTGTCGCACAATGTCAGTTGCCGCAAAACGTACTACAAGTTTGAAGTGCGAGCGGTCATTCGTTTTTGCGTCGAAATAATGAAACGTCTACCGAAATGCATAAAAAAAATACTGAAGACTTTCGAGAAGGCGTTATGAGTCGAAAACAAGTTAGTGTTTGGTGTATACAGTTCAAAAGTGGACGCACAGCTCTGAATGGTGATCCCGAAGATGTGCGAAAAAACCATCAACAACGAAAACGGATGTAAATCCACACCTGGCTCCTCCTGATTTTCATTTGTTTGGGTCGCTGAAAGCTCATTTGTCGGGTAAAAGATTTGAACACGACGACGAAGAGGAAGTACGGCAGTATTTTACAAATTTGGATCGCACCTTTTACGAAGAGGGTTTACGCTTGTGCTTCGCTGGAATAAGTGCCTTAAGATTGGCGGCGATTATGTTAAAAAGTAGCTAACAGTTCACGCTTTTATTTGGTGTATGTTTGATTTCCATAAATAAAGTAGTCTGTCTGTTATTCACAAATGTACCTTAGTAATCGGGCAGCCCCCGTATTTAGGAAACTTTTTCATAATTAGATTCTTATAACGGTAATAAATACATGAAGGCCACATGAAGGCTTATTTTTATTCTGACACTCGCGTCGCTTTTGATTACAATTTTGCTTAGTCTACATAATGATACATATCATACAACAGATCCGCACAAGGGTCATGCACCAACTCGTAACACGCGTTTACTGATGTTTGGTGTCTTGTTTCAGGTATCGGTGGTTGCGCCTGGCGGCAGTAATTTGAGCGACGGAGACCTTTGGAACAGTGTCACAGAAGAAGACGCCGCGTCGGCGCTGGCGCTGGACGCCAGCGACGACGTTCTTTGGTCAGGAAACTTCGTACCACCGCCACCTCGACCGTTATTCCTCGACGACAGTGCAACACCGGATGGACTAACTACTTGTGACCTTTGCTCGTGGGCATGGCAAAATAGCAATACGTTTACGTTAGATACAGCTATGGGTTAGTAGGAATATTTCAGCATATTAAAGAAGAAAGACCACAAATCAGTAAAAACAAAGATTATCACATCATAAACACAAAATCGTTTACATTTAAAAAAAGAAAGAATTTTATTGGCCTATTTTTTATTTAAGTAGTGATTCGTCATTATTTTGTATCATTATTAATATTAAAAATTAATGATCTTAACAGTTAATATATTTAAACAACCTTGTAAAATATAGGAATAGAATTATTTTTTCAGTTCCGATAATATGAGTGTTTGCTGATTTGCCTTTTGTTGTTATATTCGACACCGATATATCAGACACATATAGAAATTAGCGAACAATCCTCGTGATTTACATCATCAAATTATTTATGAAACCTCATCATATTCAATACAAATTGTACGGCCTTTGTATAAGAAACAAAAAGATATGGATATAAATCTAAAGCATTCCTGTTTTGAAAAGAGAAGCGAAGTTATGTATAAAGTAAAAATAGCGATATGACAGGTAATGCCTTTTATCGGCTGCCATATCACTATTTTTAGTGTACATTAAAAAATAGAATGATTACTTTTACTTAAACGAAGCCAGTAAAATTCATAAACCGGAAAAACAATGAGGTCTAATCATGTCAGACATTGACTGGCCTACTTACGGTTTACCCAAATGGCTAGTCGACGAATTTAAGAATCTCCCACGTAAGGTAGAAAGTTTGGCAGTCAGAACATCGTTAGAATTTGCAAATAAAGTGAATAACATAGGAATTAACGAAGAGGAGAATCTTGCATTGTTTGACGTTTGTTAACTGTTTCTGAGCCTACCTAACCCAGAGGCTATAAAATATTTGAGAAAATATGTACTTGAAATTAAATAAAGTCGATATTAGAACCGCAGAATACATAGATTAACTTCGTTATACATACCACAAAATCGGTTTCAGATCGGAGGAAGTTGAGGGTACAGCCATGGGAAACCCGGCTGTTGTCGTTGATTACTAAACTAGTTATGAGTGAGTTAGAAACCGATATGAAAAATGATGGCGGTTGTTTTCCGATAACAGGCAACATTACCATTTTTGAAAGTTATTATTATTCGACCTTAAACGATACAATCATTATAGAGCGTGAATTCTTGTCAGCTGCGGATAGCTCACAGTAAACAGTAAAAGTAATGGCTAGATGTTTCAGTTTGTTAGAACAAAATACGCATTAGTCTGCTGTGCGGATGCTGGAGAATACACAGCACGAGCGCGTGCAGTCGGTATACAAAAGTTTCGAAAAAGTGCTAAAAACATAATAAAATGAAAATTAAATCAAGAAAATGTTCGCGAAAACACACAGTGATGTAATTATAGCAGAAATAGAAGCTAATAGGTTGATGCCATGCATGAATCATGTAATGCATAATTAAGCTCATGACACTTCGTGCTACGGTCACAGCGAGTGTCATGTTTTATGCTTTCGTTACGGTTTTATCAAAAAAGAATCAAAATGTAAATAAATGATCAGTGTCGTGGTGTGCGAAAATGTATAAATACGTCATGAGAGACTATTTGTAAATGTTCCCAAGGATTCTGTTTAAGATTATTGCTGTATTCTGTGTTAGCTTTATTCGGAACTAATATTATTACAGTTACAACTACGCATTAGAAAATTTACTAATTACGTCAAAATAGTAACAATCGAAAACAATCCTTACAACATTACTGCGACAGAATTAGTGATTCGACTTTACGACACTCTCGATGTGTTAATAAGCGATCAAACAGTGAGGAATAACCTCCATGCAGATGGCGTTAATGCCCGTCATCCTCTGAAAGTTCCTGCTTTGTCGAGAGGGAATCGCGGAAGAAGATTATAATGAGCGCAGCAACATTTAAATTTTGATCAACAAAACTGGGCTTCTGTTTTGTTTTCTGACGAATCCCTGTTTGATTTACGGCCAGATACAAAAAGACCGATTAGTTACAACTGTTCACAGCTTCGAAGGAGGTAGTGTAATGGTATAGGGTGGAATATCTCTTGGCTGACCTCGTTCTCTTGGATCGGTATTTAAAGGCCATTGACTATCGGGACGTTATCCTTCAAAACGTTGCGAAAATTTTCAACTCATGCAAGACAATTCGCGTCCACATACTGCAGGTATCATTCGTGCGTTTCTTCAAAATCACGAAATTAATGTTTTGCCATGGCCAGCGCAATCAGCTGCTTTAAATCGCATAGAACACGTATGGGATTTGCTGTAAAAAAGCATACTGTGTCAAAATCTAATCTTTGAAACAATTGTATCCGTGTCTTATAGAACATTGGAATGCCATCGATCAACAAGAGCTAGACCACTTGATTATTAGTATGCCAAACAGGTGCAGAAAGGTAGTCAACACTCGTCGAGGTCCCACAGAGTACTGATATGGCACTCATTGTCACATATTGATTGTTATTGTTTTCTTTTTACATAAATTTTGTAAAAATTTATTATTATTCTTAAATAAACAGACATTTCTCATTAAGTTTTCTTAACTTTTTCTAAAAGTAAACAAATAATGATGGTCAACTTATACCTTCATATACAGGAAACAATTATTCACCAATGTGGGGCAGAAATGAATTTTCTTGCTTGTCCCCTAGATTATTTTGATGTGTGTATTTCGTAACTATGACTTAAATAATAGATAGAGGGCGTTGCTATCTTTAGAATTTTAACTGAAAAGTAACTTCATTTAAAACCTCATTTGGAAGATATTTTTATCTTGTTTACGCCTTACGATTTTCTATACTTTTACTAATATACCCCAAATAAATTTACGAAATTAAAAATGGATATTTTGAAAAAGTCTATATCGGTCAGACAAAAAGTATAAAGAATTTATTGCGATGCTTACTTTACTGACCCACAGTGCTTGCAATCTTTATTGAAACAAAAGGGATTAACTGGGTCATTACAAATACTTCAGGATCCACTTCGCTACCTACAGTAGGCACTATAAATCTCTATCAAAAACATTATTCACAGTATAGGAAAGTGTTTACAACAATGTCAAAGTGTAATCGCCTTGATCCCGCATCATCCCATTTGACTATACGAGTTTCATTTACCGTTTAAATACCTGATTTTTAGCTTAGATGAAAAGAAATATAATTACTGCAATAATCGAAAAACTACTGTTACTCATATTCTTCGTTTTTATTGTGTTGGAGGATTGACTACAAAAATTGGCCGTAATCACGACACGCTCACCGAATTTAAGATGTCATGTCGACCTTATCAAATAACTATTGGATCGAATATGGATGCATTTGACATTAACGAGGGTCCTAATTTCGGACATGCGATAATCTCTGTATGCAAGCGGGTAGCTATCGGTATAATTAATTATGTATACCCCATATCGGATGCAAGCTTCAATAACGATTACATTTTAATTAAGAGGTTTCGTCATTTGTGTCCTCTCATTGAAATATTTCAATTTATTGAGATAGCAAACCGACCTACGCATGGTTATTATCTGCTAAAAAGGTAACGCTGGTAACTTTGTTTTATTTAATTTAAAAAAAACAACTTGAAAACAAGAACATTTCTCTAATTGTAGTGTACTAAGACAAGATGGGGAAAAGTGGAGAGAAAATTTTAAAGCTTTAGCCAGTAAATTAGATAAACATTTATTTTAATGTTACGTACCACTTTATTATTTTTTAATTTTACCAGGCACAATTCAAAGTACCTAATTTGGAAAATTACAAAAACAATGTTGAAATAAAATTTATATGTTGAATTCTCAATTGTAGAGTAAAACAAAGGACAAACTCCCGGGTTCGATTTTATCAATTTTACTACCAAATTTTTCGAGTCACCAAGAGATTATAGCTTTGTTCGCAGTGCAATTTGGAACTATACCGGATTTTTCAATGCGATGATTCAAGAAACGGTAGCAGTTTGAAATTGATTTGATATTATTCTCTGCGAACGCGTAAAAACTGACATCTATGTACAACAATTGTTGAATTATAATAAATATGAGAATGATTCATGTCGTGATCATGTCTCATCTATGAACAAGTTCTTTTTTGATCATCCTAAATTTGAGGTGTATTGCACTTTGTTGTGTCGAGAAATACCCGTGCAAATAATAGTACGCAAGGGAAGTTTTAAAAATAATAGTATCTATTATTTCCACAAAAGTGGAAACTATTATGTGTTAAGGGATTATAACTATATTTTACTTTAAATTTAATAAATTGTATAATATCCCAATTCCTAAATAAATGTTCGAAATGTAAATTACGTTAATGTTGAGTAATAATAAATAAAAGTATGGGCTTTTTCACTGATTCTTAAATAAAAAAATTGTTTTTTTTTAATATTTCACTGTTTTCCTCAAAATATGCATTTTAACTGTCAGAAATCCAAACAATGGAATCAGAAGTAATAGTGTACAGCTGATTCGACGATTTGGCAACCATGTATCGAATTATCATAAGCTCTGTACTGCATGCGGAGGTTGAGACGATCTATAGAGTGCAGCGTTTATTTCATTCGACATTATTTTTTTGAGGCGTCTATAAGAATGCGGCAGTTATTGAAATAGCGACGCCAATTAGAATAAATACGGAAGTATTGTATACAGTATTGAAGTGAAAAATTGCTAGATAACGTTATTTCTACCGGGTGTTCAATTTACATTAACATGACGTGTGGACTAGATCTTTGATAAAAAATCTATTATTCATTTAAAATATTTCATGGAATTCAATATAAAAATGGACAATATAAAAAAGAATTATTTATTACAAATTTTCCCAAAAATAGATAAACGCATATTTACTCCGTTATTTCAAAAGAAAAACCTTTTAAAATCTTTAATAATAAAATCAATGTTTATCCTATAATAAAGGTGAGATAGTCCTGATACAAACCTTGTACTAAAGTGAAGTAGTTTGCAGGGATTGCGGACAATCGAAAAATTTGATTCGTTGGTTTGGGAATGGATCGCTTGCAAGTATAAAATTTAATTCGTTCCCGAATTTCATTATTTAATTCTGTTACAAACGAAATTCAATTTGCGAACGGATTTTTATTTTTCCAGAATTTAAAATAAAATTCTATACCCGAATTTATCGCAAACGAATTGTTCTGGAATTAAACTCAAAAATGTTAGCGCACTATTTTACTATGCTTTTATTAAAAGAGAAAGTGAAATATAATTTTCTTTTTCTGGTTCGGCTAATTGTAAGTGGGGTAATTTCATCTATGTCGAATAGGATCGGTTAATTTCGGCTGAGTCGGGGAGGATCGGGTAAGTTCCGGTAATTCAACTAAGAAGGTAATTTAATGTTTTTCTAAAATTTTACAAAATTTCCATCATTTTTCTATTTTTGATAGTTTTTTATTTATATTTTTGGTATTTTTCATTTTCATGTATTTTGTTTATTTTTATAACAATTAACTTATTTTTTTCAATTTTTTTATTGTATTTTTTTTACAGACCCATTCTAAAATTACACACTTCAACAGTTTTATTCACAATAGTAAAATGTGTGATAAAAATTTAAAAAATTTAAACTACCCACCTCATGCATAATTCGCTAGCGAATTAAATAGAATTAAATTCCATACTCGAACGATTCAAATCGAATTGAAATTTTTTAATTCCGAACCGAATTTTCCCGCACCCTCAGTTTCTATTTGTTTTGAGTATCCATATTTCAAATTTCATAAAACAACTTCTGTAAGTGATATCGCCATACTTCTATTTTTATTTTGAAGCATATTCGATGACATTATGTTTCAAAAATTATATCAGCCAAATCGTCGTCGCCGCTTCACTGGGTGTCTCGAATTGTGACGATCCAATTTACGTTAACGATAATAGTGGAATGGCAATCGCCTGTAGTTTGTCGGCATAAACCAGAGATTTCAGGTAACCCCACAAAAATAAAATGAATGACGTTAACTCACGGGATCCGGGTAACCAGTTGATGTCACCGCCATATAACGAAGCCTTCGAACTTCTCATCCAATAAATTCAGTGTACCCGTGCGGTATGGAGTGCCATACTTGGCCGAAGGAAATTGATTATCATCGTCCTAGAAGGATCACCGTTAACAGTGAGTGCGACTCCTTCCCCATTTAAAATCAAAATGGTTCGATGATTCCGCCGGACCAAATGCACACCAAACTGTGACTTTTTCAGAATGAACTGAAATCTGGTGAATCTTCCGTTTATTTTCGTCGTTCCAAATCCGGCAATTTTGTTTATTAACTCATCAACCATAAATGATTTTCGCCCATGAGCAGGATCTGCTTCCCACTTCTATAGAACCCAGTCGACGAATATACGATTTTTTCTAAAGTCGTTGGGCTTCAGTTCTTGACTTAATTGCATTTTACACCGGTGAAGACCAAGTCCAGATGCAATTCGCGTAGTCGAGGTCGAAGAAATACCAAGATCTTGTGTACCATACGGAATGGACTGTCTTGGATTCTGACGCACACTGTCCCGGGCGTAAGCAATATTTTTAATTTGCCTTTCGTTTCGGTAATATACACACGGTATTTGGTCTACCAAAGATCCGATTGTTTCTTAGTTATTATTAGATAGCGGATTGTGAACTCTGCAAGCTGGCTGTGCAGACCATAAATTGGACTGAATAAGTTTGCGTTTACCTACGTTGACATACTTTGTATCGCTAATGATATTTTTAAACTGTGCGATATTGAATTATACAAAACTTTTGTAGAAAACATTTCTCTCTAAATGGAAAATAGAACCACAATCAAACATCATGTTTTCGGTGGGATATCGTGTAACTTTCACATACACAATTGCATTGCCATGTAATCCCAACGCAAGGCAACGAATTTCCTATAAATACAAAGCAAGACATAGTGACGAACGTAGATAAAATCATTAGCGGTTTCTTATAGATTACGCAACTTCAATTATCGTTCGATATGCCTAATTGCCATACGAGAAAGACGCCGTAATGCGAATTAGCCAATACCGGAAAATGATGCTTAGGTCAATTACATATAAACCCAACGGATAATAATCTTGTTTCCACGATTGCATGCAGGAATAGTTTCTCAACTGAAGCACTGACCACTTACAAAGACAGTAATGAACGTACACTTGCAATCATATTTGCAAACAGTACCTTGGTACTTATTACATGCTCAATTGCGGGACTAATTAGTTTAAGTAATGGTAATTAAAATCATCTAATGACTTTATCTTTCGTACCATATCAAGCTGAAAAGATTGCTATGCAGAATACATGTAGATATACTATTCTATTTTTCAGATTTAGGTAATTGTTTTTCTTTTTAATTTTTAATTAGACATTTCTCTTCTATCTCTTTTCCATTCTGTTCTAATTTGAAAATCCACTAAGATATCCATTATGTTATTAGTATCTCTCAATCAATACATCAGTGTTTGATCTGAAAATCAATGTAAAAGTTAGATGCGCCATGTTTAACAAAGAGATAATATGTATATTTCCTATTTAATTCCTTTTGAAATATAGTGAACATTATCTTTGCTTTAAATTCAGCCGAATACAAAATATATACAAATTTCCACAAAGAAACAGTTACAAACAAACAGATATACCGTGTGCCCCAGTCTCAGTTCCTTAAATTCACCGTATAGTCACCTCTGAGATATTGGTGATAAACTCTTTTCACAACAGAAGAGTTTAACAAAACAATATACGCACACATATGTAGCTACAGTGGGACAAAACTAAAATTGGACGATTGAAGACCAGGCAGTATCGGCACACAGATAGCAAGGGATTATGCGCATTCAGCTATTTACTTGCTATAAAAAAACAGGCAGATAGAATAAAAATGCCTATACATTTTTATTCTATCTGCCTGTTTTTTTATCGGCTGTACTAGTTAGAGTTCGAAATTGAAATTATTGGAATATGCAGCCAGAGCAATCAAAACACAGCTTATTGTATTTCTCGAGCTTTCGGTTTTTATTTGAAACCATTATCAAGAGTAACAAACCAGAAGGACATCTAAATATAAGAAGTAGTACTGAATACTGAACAATTATACTTACATGTTGTGTATAAAATTACATAAGACATTGCCATTACAGACTAGTTGCTTACATTAACATGAAATGTCTTAAAGCACCTCCTGATGGGATATGTAGGAGGGGGTAAATTCAAAATATGCCATACAGTATGGCTATTTAAAACTGACTAAAAACTGAAACATATGAAAATTATTATTTAAAGAATTTAACTTCCTCTTTACACACCTATTAATTTATTAATAAATGAGCATTATAACTAATGTCAACGATTAAAATACATATTACCTATGGCAAAAATCGAAGAACACCAACCCAAAGATGAAAGCAACTGTGACGATGAAGGGGAAAATAATGTGAGAGCCACTACAACTATTGTTGAGCTGGTGTCATTGTATGAGCCCAAACAACTATATGTTGGAACAAGCAGTTATATTTCGAATAATAAGCCGGTTTGCCAACGTATATTGACCGAAGACTTTTTTAATTTCAAGACACCTATTATATAACCTATTTGATGCTATTTTGAAAAAAATCAAGGCATAATTACTTTTTCTTTTTTTATTGCTGTTATTTGGTGATTTGATGTCCAATCATGCTGACAACTAAATGTTGGAATAAGTATTATCGTACTTTATTTTATTTATCCTTGTAAACTCTATGCGACCAAGTAGGCGTTGAAATAAAAACAAGTCATGCTTTGTCAGCTTATTGTTGTTAACAAATTATCAGTAGCTGGTTTTCTTGTGACAGTTTCAGTATAAGTTTAATAATTTTAATTACAAATATGGCACTGGCAAGCCTACAAATAAAAAGTACGCCAAATAATTATCAAACAATATCATAAAAGCAAGACAATGAATGATATTGCAAATGAATTCGCTATTGCGAAGACGACAATTTTTAATGTAATAAAAAAGTATGGCGAAGCTGGAAATACAGAAGTTCGTGGTAAACGTTTAGGGAGACCCAAGATAGTTTCTCAAAAAATTTAAGACATTTCATGAAAATATGCAAGTCAGGAAGGAGAAATACGTTGCGAGAGATTACAGCACGATGGAATAAAGAAACGGGACTAAAGGTTACTCGAGAATGCTGCCGAAAGTATATCCACAAGTGTGGTCTGCATTTTATAAGGTGTTGTTAATATTTCTTTAGTATGCAATATTTTACTCATCTATAAATGTGTTTTTTGTTTTGTTAATAGGCCAAAGAAAAACCGTTACTAACTGCAATTCAAAAGAAAAATCACTATACCTGGGCAAAGTCTAAGCTCTCGTCGACTGAATATGACGGGAGTAAAATCATTTTTAGTGACGAATCAAAATTTGACGTTTGTGTAGGAGACTACCATAAACGTGTAATCCGGAATAAGAACGAAACATTTCATATTTATCGACTGCTTTAAAGGAACAGTAAAGTTTCCATGTGGCATTATGATTTGGGGGTGTATGTCGGCGAAAAGATTAGGAACTATAAAGGTCATAGACAGTTCTGTAAATGCTCTAAAATATTAAGAAACTCTTCAGACCTCGTTCCTTCCAAGCAATAGGAAATTATATCCAAACGAAAACTCTGTCTTTCGGATGGACGGTGCATCATGTCATACTATAAAATCTACTAAAAAATGGTTTGGGGATCATAATATCAACATTTTGTCACATCCAAGTAGCAGCGCGGATTTGAACCCCATAGATACTCTGTGGCATAAAATGAAACAACATTTAGAAGGCTGGTCATTTAAGTCTGGTTAATTCTATGCCCGCTAGGGTTCAGGCAGTTGCCAAAGCTAAAGGTGACGTTACGACTTACTAACTTGTTCTCAAATTTGGGTAGATATCGCTTGTTCCAACATTTAGTTGTCATTATAATTATACAAAGTCAATATACAAAAAATGTATGATGGAAATCTAAGACTTTTATTTTCCGGAAATGCTTTAAAACATTGCACAAGATGTCATTACATCAGCCCACAAAACTTTTTAAAAAATAGTTGAAATATTTAATCGAATATACATATTACTATTAATTTATTTGCTTGTTTCAACATATAGTTGTTAGGATTCCTGGTAATCGTACCATTCATAGGACTGCTGTTTATCGTTAATAGATAACTGTAGATATCACTCAAACCCTCCATGTCCGCTCTAAAATTCAGGCTGCCGTTAGTAGTTTTTATATAGTATATGATATGGCAACACGGGAAGCACGGGACATGGAGGGGCGACAAGTGGAGATTGCAATATGCGTTCAGTGCAAGTTTGAACTCGATCAAGTGATTTGGTTGTCCGTTGTCGTTTTGAATGAAAGACATTAATTTCGAGCAACGGTGTGCTATCAGGTTTTGCTTCAGACTTGGGCAAAGTGCAACAGAAGCTTTTACAAAACTTCAGCAGGCCTACGGAAACAGTGTTTTGTCAAAAACCCAGGTTTTTCGGTGGTTAAAGGGATTTTCAGAAGGAAGAGGGTCGATGGGAGATAGGCCACGCAGCGGGAGGCCTTCAACTACAAGAACCGACGGCAATGTCGACGAAATCCGCGATCTTGTGCGTTCAGATCGTCGGTTAACGGTCAGAATGGTCGGGGAACAGTTAAATTTGTCTCACACCACCGTTCATCAAGTTTTGACCAATGAATTGGGAATGAGAAAGATCTGCCCAAAAATGGTTCCAAAAAACCTTTCGCAGGAACAAAAGGACATCAGGAAAGAAAGGTGCCTTACTTTTTGGAATCGATTGAACATAATGAAAAATTTTTGGAACATGTCATTACTGGTTATGGGAGTTGGGTGTTAGAGTATGACCCGGAAACAAAACGCCAGAGCATGGAATGGCACACTTCAGGCTCTCCAAAGCCCAAGAACGCAATAATGAGCAAATCAAAGATCAAGAGCATGCTGATTTGTTTCTTTGATAGCCAGAGAATCTTTCACAACGAGTTCGTTCTTCGAGGTCAGACAGTTAATCAATATGTTTAAGGAGAGATTCTCGAAAGACTTCGAAAAAGCGTCATGCGTGTGAAACCAAACATCAAGAACTATTGGATCCTGCATCATGACAATGCGCCTTGTCACACAGCAATTTGCATAAACGGTTTTTTGGCCAGTAAAAAATTTCTGTGGCTCCTCAGCCTTCTTATTCACCTGACTTGAGTCCTTGTGACATTTTCCTCTCCCAAGATTGAAAATTCATGTGAAGGGACATCATTTTGGGACACTCGAAAACATTCGAACCGCTGTAACCGACCAGCCAAAGGCGATTCCAATAACCGAGTTCCAGCACTACTGTGATGAATGGAAGAACGGTCTCCAACGGTGTGTGGCCTCCCAAGGGAGTTATTTTGAGGGAGACAACGTTCAATTGCAATTGTATTTAAATAAAAATATCAGTCCCATTGCTTAATTTACACACCTCGTATATCTACTTACAAATATATATATACACTGTGGAAATTAAGTAACGCATAAATTCAGTAATTCCCTTGATATACATTTTTTAGAAAAAATCTCGAAGGGATATAGCGATTTTAACTTAAAGAAAAATTTTCAGCCAATTTGCAGTTTCTTATGTCATTTGTTTTTCATATTATGACGCCATCGACTTTTTTTAATGACAACCTATATTTCTTGTTATTGATTTTGGTAGTACTTTTTATTTCGTTTTCAACAGTATAAAATTTTCAATATGTTATATTTGAAAAAAATCGAGAAAAACAATCCTAAAGTTCAAATATTAAAAATTCATTAAATTGCGAAAATTTATCTAGTTGCCGGCGGATAAAACAAAAAAACATTAGTTACGGCAAATGTCGTACGATTTACGGTAAATGTCAATAAAGTAAGTGTTATTATTTTGCTAATTCTAAACTAGAAAAACTATTTTATTAATAAAAATTGAGCGAAAAACGATGAATTGAAGTGTTAATGATGATTGGTTATGGCGACAGTGCTAGAATACATCAAGAAGTGTATCATCTTTTTAGAGAAAAATACCCGGATTAGCCCATAAATCAAACAACAATTAGTAGGATTGAAAAAAATAGGAAAAAAAAATGTTTGAATTTATTGAATTCCACTGTCAACAATAAAAATTAGTAGCTAGCTTTGCTGTTGAGGATGACAACGTAGTTGCCAAAATATGTATTATGTATAATATATGATAAAGATATGATAAAGGTTTATCATTATTTTCATAGTTTTATCGGCAAATTACTAATTTTTGAGATATAAATAAATACTGTGGTTAATATTGTTTATAAACTAATAAAACGAACACAATATTTTTTTAAGAAAAATTAAAATAAGTAAAATGATATTTACAAATGTATATTCTACTGAATTTGCATATTTGCTCACCATTTTGGCATTTGGTCATTTCAGGCATTGCTGAAGTCGTCGCGCTATATAGCATTCGACATTTCGTTCACTATATTATTTTTCTGATATCACCCACAATCACTTTATGCCTGCAATTCACGTATGTTAATTATTGTAGCGTAGATAGACATTTTGTGAATCTCTATACTTAAAGATGCGTTTTGATCTAGGTCCTTCAGGCGCAATTTACCATCTAGACCAACTTGTTCCAACAAACCTAGTACCACACATGCGCTATTACCAAAAACACCGTTGTAATATAACATATTAGAACATGAAATTAAGTTACGATTTCAAATTTCTCATTTCATTAGTTTACTCAGCAAAGTAATTTAAAATATTAAATACAATATCTTACTTCTTTGCCAGTCACTCAAAAATGAAATTGCTGACAAAGGTTAATTAAGATTAATTGTTGAGAATTATAGTAATTATCACCACAGTAAATTTGTGTATTGAGACTGGGACACCTGCAATATGTAAAGGTTTCAAAATAAAAAAATAATTTACTGCACTTGCGTACTAGGAAACGCATAGCACTTACCCCACGCGGGGTTTGATATTCACCATGCATATGCAATGGTAGTAAACAACTTATTTTTTCATTTTTTATTTGTATACTTTTTTTACCATTGCCTATACCGAAGGAAAGGTATGGTCACTTACTTTACATATTAAGTGGTAATAATATAGACCGCCGAGCGCGAATGGCTATTGTTTACCGCCACAATCCATACTGACTCCTAGTGAGCGTGCTTAAGTACTACGTTACACATCACTTTTATGTATATTATGTTGTTTTTTATTTATCCACCCAGCGCGGCATAAAGAAATATACTAATGTTAAGCATTATACATATGCACTCCGCGGAATAAAGCGCTGGTCGGCTGAGAAAAATAAAAATGTAGATTATTCATATGTTTAAAGAAGTATAGATATTCTACTGTTCGGCTATTCAAACATACTCTGTAAAGTCTACGCAATATGGTGCAACATGCTGCAGAGACGAAGAACAAGGCAAACGTTTTTAATTTAATGGTATACACATATGCCCACATCGGAACAGGGGATTGCTTTGTGAATGGCAACCACGCATTCGAGTCTCATTGACAACGACAGATATTCAGTCGCAGTGTATCATATACCGAGCAAGGGTACGCACACATGTCCATGCAATTTTTCCGTACTCTCAGATTACGGTAAAAAGTAGTTTCTTACCTATATTCATTTTGTAGCTGCTATGCGATGCAGGAGAACGAAAAAGTAATTCTAAGTAGGAAAATAAACAACGATTCTTATTAAATTAAACAAAAGAAAAATAAACTCTACAATTATACAAAATAAATTGAAATTCTGACAATGTTACTGTATGGAGGGTTCGAAAATACCCCCATCCTACAGTGTTCGGAAAGCGCGAAAACGCGGACAAAAATCAGATCTCTACAAAGTTCAATATAAAAAAAACGAAATTGTAATTATAAAGATACATTTACATATATACGCATAGATGTGTATGTTCTTAAACCAATTGCTGACATGGTGGCAAGTGAAAGAAAAACAAGATAAATATTTTTAATGAAAACAACGTAGGTACCTACTTATCTATGTAACCACCAAATATATAGAAAATGTAAATGTAATAATAATAATATAAATAATCACTTACTTACCCAAGATTATAATATAAGATATAATAATTTCTTGTGTAGATATTACTCAAGTTTTATTATTTTTATTTGTCTATTTATTGAATGTTTACACGAAAAAATTATGTATATATTAATGCAATTGCCGACTCTCAGCATAAGTACATAATAATAAAATAATAATCAACTATTTCCTTGACCTCTTTATTGACATCAAACGATAAGAAATGTGCAATTAATTTTGCGGCTTGAAGTTGCCCTTCAGAGCGTAAGCTCATCAGAGACGCGTAAATTAATTCTGATGAACGCACGGATATCGATGGTTTTCTTTCTTTTAGTTCGCTCAGTCGTTTCCAGAAATTCTTTTGATGGTCGACCTCTGGATGTTGAGGGCTCGTTTGTGTCTATTGGATCTCGCGATGGTAAAAGTTCCACTTCTAACTGTAACCGCAAGGCATTTTCTTTCAAAAAGCGTACCTTAGCTCGCGCACATTTTTCAAATTTTTCAAAAATTTTGGAACATATTTTTCTAGCCCGAATTTCAAAAATTCTTCCCACTGACATAAATCTTGCCATATTTCTGTAAATAACAGGTTTGTTACAACAATTTAGGATTTAACAGTAGAAAAAGGTTTGGACTTATCACATATCTTTTAATTCAGGTAGCCATATTTTGTTAATTTTCTCTACAATGAGCAAAGATGAGCAAAACTTTTTTGGTAGGCAGAAACTATAGATTATTGACTACCATTTACAAAAAAAATATCTCGGAATAATGCGAGACTTTTTTTGTAGGTTGACGCAAACTTCAGTGAAAAAAAAAGTCAATTTGCAGACCGTTAACATATTAGTAATATTGATAATATCTAAACATATATTTGACTTTTAATTCCATAATTATGAACTACATACCTATACACGTATAAAAAACTCGTAAACGTACACTTTTCAGACACTTTGAAAACGCTAAACAAAACTTCATTTCTCCAATGAACTTGTCACCAGGCAGTATGAATCGAAATGAACTTCTACTTTCTAGGACTTCTTTAAATACAACTGGGGACAAAAGAGGGTAATTATTGCGAATTACTAGTAATTAGTATGTGCTCTGTTAATCCCCATTAAGCAAATTACTCTATTTACATATTGCAAATTTGTATTTTTGTCTGGCTTTTCTAAAATTCCGAACACTGTGCATCCGCGGCCAAACAATAGCCGAGTCTATCGTAAAACTCCCGTCTCACTGCCTCGAGATTTCTAGGGGTTATTGTCGCAAAGATTCTCAACAGTTCTACTTGCAACGGTTGCAAGCTCGCTATTGTTATGTCAAAAATTTCGAGTAAATGACAATTAAAAATTGAGAAACCGAAAGTCGATTAAAATAAAGCAAAAACTTTGTTGATAACTAAAAACGTTATCAGATTTAGTTTTTCGAAGTGCCTAATATTTTTTTACAGATCACCTAGGTATAAATCATTACAACCTGTCAGTTTTATACCAACTTAGCGCTACACACATTAGCGATACAAAATTCTTATTGCACTTTAAATATTATGCCACATTTAACTATCACGTCCCAAAGATGCTTACGTAAGAAAAAAAACATTAGAATGAATACACACGCATTTATAAGACTAATTTACATTGTTGAAATAAAGCTATTGACAATAAAGGAAGTCTAAGCAGCTGTGCTTAGAATTCGGACACTTGCATACGGGTGTTGCATCATTATCATTGAATAACATGCGATTTTTTTAGTAGTAAGTGATGTATACATTAATAATTGAATGTTAAAATTCTATTAGAGATGAATTAACAGGTGCATGTAATTACGAAATGTTTTAGTGATTGATAACAATCGCACGAGAGGTGTACAATTGTTCCGCCGTTGCGTGGTCGTGACTATCTTTCAAATGCCAGCACGATCTAATCAAAACATTATTTTATACCGTTACGCAATTTCACTTGTTATTCTTGTATAATACAGTTAATTAGTAGTATTCTTACAAACAGTTGTCGAAATATGGTCCATTATTCTTCTCAATATCTCAAATTATTTGCTTTTCGATCACCGTAGTATGATGCTAAACTCTTTTCTTGCGCGCATACCTTGTTAAGAAGCTAAAGTTAACATAATATTTATTGAACAAATAAGATACAGGGCAGTTGCCGGGTAAATACAGGGAAAAATGTTGGAAAAATTATGAGCTTTTTCACTCATTGTTAAATAAATAAAACATAGGTTTTTTTATATTTCACTGTTTTCCTCAAAATATTAATTTTAATCTTTTCGTCGGTAAAAATGACCTTATTTCAAAACTCTAAAGGAGCATTAACGTATTCTTAGCAAACTCTAGACGCTTGAGCCTATTCCTCTCATTGATGAATGGTTTTTTATAGCTACTCTTGCCCTGAAACCTTCTCCATGCAATACTCTTCGCACTGTATCTGGGCTTACACATTTATCAAAGGTGTCCTAAATAATGTAATGGAATCTTTATTTAAAAACAAAAGTTTAAAATATGTCACAATAAAACTGGAGCTACAATAAATAACTAATTAATTACAGCTACAGTTCACCAGTACAGGCAAACTGCTCTCAATTTTGGCGCGCTAACTTTTGGAGGTAATTCTTTACTATTACCTTACGCTCGCGCTCCGAGAACTTCTTTGGTCGCCCACTCAGACCTTTCCTTTGATTTACGCCCCATTTTCGAAAAACAGCACAATTGTATCAACACGTTTTACTACTACACGTTCAACACTAATCACATAGCCTTGGTTTTATCTTTATTCTGCGGTATAGAAAGCGGTAATTCCCCTATATTATGAATACCGTTGCGTTGTTTTTTTGGTATAATAAATAGAAAAACGATAATATTATAGATCTTATATTTGATTTTATAACCTACAAATATATCTAATAGATGTATTTTCATGTAAACTCTTTCAAATTTCCATGTATGTGAATGATACAATCTTTATA
>JARFOC010000134.1:287648-303227 GCA_031763485.1 Osmoderma eremita
TATCACTCAAAACTGTATGTGAAGAAAATGCTCATACGCGAGCTCTCGCGCAACATTATATCACGCGAGTGCTCCAGTGTTAAAAATTCTTGTAATGGCTTACGCATATTAAATTAAATAAAAAATATAAGCTGGCTACCAAACATACTACTTATTTCCTGAAAATGAACGTGATTACTTAAATTACTTCAAAAACTTCTTAAGTTACATGGGAATATAACATTCGTAGAACTCGTAAATTAGCGTTCTTAAACCGTCACGGTGTAAAATACTTTTATTTTTATAGATGGTATATTATTTGTAAACAGAATAGTTATTGTATCGAAAGTTCTAACTTGAACAATAAATTGGGAATAGTAAACAGATCATTTATTTACATCGTAATGTTTTGTTTCTATTATGTAAAACGGAATGGGTGCGTGCAAGAGATATACACAAACAGTGGTGGCATTTGTGTAATTTGTTGTTTTTGATGTATTTTTCATCTTATAACCGACAAGACATTTAACATATGATGCAGTTTCCAATTCAGTTTGGAATCTAAATCACTTCCCAGATTTATCTATCTACTCCTTCTCCCGTGGTATATCAGAATTTGTTTTCAATGCTCTGGAGTTTGGATGCTGTTATTGCTCTTCTTCGCTGGCAAATATTGCTGTAACATTCACGAACGTAGCTATAATTGTTGTGTTGATGGTCTGGATGTCAGAAGATGGACTGCACCGAGAGGGGACTAGAGGAGCTCCTAATGTATGTAATAGCGGTTGGAGGTTCACCATTGATTTTAGTTTCAAATCCACGTCAGCTTAAATATGATTTCATTACGTTATAGTGTTTCATGATAAGTTTTTTTTTGATTTTGTATATTAGGCCCGGATGTCATATTTTTATCTTTACCGTTATCATGTATATTAGTGTTTATTGTATCCACTATGCGATGACATGTTGTTGCATGCTTCTTCGCACAACTGAGATTCGATAGCATGACGGCCAACTTGACACTTCGTTATCAAGTGTGTCTTGAACGAGGAGCTGCACATTTAAAACATGTAATAAAGTCTAAATAATATATTGAAAAATGAAAGAATTATAAGTTCAGTACTGTTTATTTCGGGCCACACTGCAGCACCTATTAACTAATTATTTCAAACCGTAATACCTTTTACGGTATTTTTCACATAAATCGGAGAAGATTCGGTGTTTATCAAATATGGAATTTGTTCCGTTTTGAATGAATATCCTGTAGGCATAATTTGAGATACATAATGGAAAATACACTTTCCATTTCTGCTTCTTCAATCATTTTTTCCTAAAACGGAAGTTTAAGATTTCCCCGTGTACTAACAAAATAAGCAGGCGACATCTATCATTACCGACACCATTTTTTCATATTTTCTCCTTTTGTCATACCCACTTACTGCTTCGCCTTTACGATTTAACCATGGGGATGAATTTTCTTCGATCATATCACGACATCCAGTTCGATTATAAGTGATGTCACAGTGAATGAATAGATTTGATTTTCTTTCTGGTTTCCTTGGATCAGCAAATAATATCGATATGATGGGTCATTCGCCGTACAGCCCGATTTTGGGACCCAATGACTTCTTTTTGTTTCCGCACATCAAACAAAAATTACGTGGTCAACGTTTTTCGACAGCTGAAGAAGAGATTGATGCTTTCAAAATGCATATTTTGGAGGTACCTTAATTGAAGTGGAAAAAGTGCTTCGTAAACTGGTTCAAGCGCATGCAAAAGCGTCTTGATCTTCATGGAGAATATTTTGAATAACAATAAAGCCATGTACTATGATTAATTTTAGTGTCTCTTCTCTATTCCCGAAATATAAAAGGCATCCCTCGTATATTCCCACTTCTTCTTGAGTCACCTATATACATGTAATATTAATGAGACAAACGGCACACTATTATTACACGGAAACAGAGAACCCTCTACACTGAGAAAAAGGAATTTGTTAAGTCAATAAAAATGACATTTGTACTATCAGCAACTATAATATCGTGTGTCTGACAGGAGTGTAACCGAACGCTTCAGGTTCTATAAGTAATGTCATAGTAATGTCATGGTAGTGCCATAGTCGAACGTGAAGCGGTCGATTACACTTCTGACAAACGCACGACATTATGGTTGGAGCTGATAATACAAATGTCATTTTTATTCCTAATTCAGCCAATAGAGCTAATAGCACATTATTAGTTGAATGGGGTTTCCAAGAGTATGGGTACGTGCAGAATTTTGTCGGGAGGTGTGAAATAATATGGAAGTTATAAAGTATATTTGTATTAATCGGTTATCTTTGCTTTATTTAAGGTTATTTAAAATTTTCTTAATTCCTTCTTATAAACACAGAATGAGACGTTCTCTTAATTGTTGGAATAACACTATTACCATATTAATTAAAATTACATTACGTACCGTTATGTTCATTAAAATGCTTATAAGTAAACAGAAGAAAAATACTTTTTTTACGATAAATTCCCTAGTTAAATGAGGCGGACAATTTGTTCAAAGCGTATTCCTTAATTAGTCAGCTAATTATTAGCCGAGAAATTGTTGCCGGTTATAAAAGAGAAACAGGAACGCAAAGAAAGAAAGAAATACATACTCATACGACTGTTGTGTATTATACATAAGCATATGCAGTAGTGCACACAAACACATGGTTTTTAATTAGTAAAAACTCGAAACGCTTAAGGAGAAAAGACGAAGAAGTAATTGAACAGACTAATAAACATAATGGCCAACAAAATATAAAAGCTCCTTTTATATTTTATAATATGTCTTAAAGTAGAAAAAAAAGAACGTAACCGATAACGAAGTAGGGTAATAAAAATATTCCTCCTAATTTAAAACGAAATAAAATTAAGAACTGTTTGTCGGGAATGGAATGAAGAAAGAAATCGAAGAGCGCGCGACATCGACGGCGTATCGGAAAGAGCACCACTCCTTCCGAATCGGTCTCTAATGAGAATTTTATTCAAATGACAATGTTTTAATTAATGGAAAAATAAGGTGAAATTGGTCACGCGGGCGCGGGGAACGGCGGTCTAGCTTCGGATCAATTAAGGCGGCCCTGTTCATCGGGCTCCCGGTTTTTAGACATTCCAGAGTCTCACGGTTTTCGATATCCGTGACACCAATTAGCGCGAATAAATAATTACTTATCTACACGGCGCTGCGGTCGTTATAACTCGCACCTGTAGTTTTACTTCGCGATCTGGGAAGGATAAGAACCCACCAAATTGTCTGAAAGCAAAAGGAAATCATCTTCTAACACAATTATAACATAATTTTACGATTATTTAAACAAACTTAGAGAACACGTGTGTATGTGTATTTGATCTGTTGTTTTCTTTTTTATATCTTAATACAAAACTGACTCGACATCTTTGGATTTCTTTTCTTTTTGTATCTAAAGAATACAATTCACCGAATGCATGCATATGTCGATCAACCAAAGGAAGCCTAATGCTATACAAAGCGTAACGGAAGTAGTACTAATCAATATGTTCAAATATATGAAGGGAAGAGTTGAGGCGTGCAATGATACTGGTGATAATCTTTTTCAGCACCACTTCTAGTCAAAGAAAACTACATAAAGAAGAATTAAGGATTTGTTACGATTCAAAATATAATTTGCGAAGAAAATCATTCCGAACAAAATGAAAACGTAAATGGACGTCTTTTTGCAGACAGGATTAAACCCAAAAAACAATACATTGAGTAATTAAGGGATAAACTTTTGACAATAATAAAAACCTCACTTCATATCTTTAAGACACTTTAAAGTAATAAATTCCTTAGTATTTAAATATGTGTACAAAATATTACATTAAAGCATTTAAAAAGATACTACTTGCTATAAATTTTTTGATATTTGTGGGTTGATTCCTTCGTGAAAAAATAACATTTAGCTCTTTTTTGTTAAAAAGAACTTTATTGCCCAAAGAGGTAGGACAAGAAATACAGAAATTCTATAATGAATAATCCACTCAGGGTTCTACTTCAAAATCAGAAAACTCCACTGAATCCATCCACATCGTCGACGATATTTTCATAAAATTGTTTGCAATCATTAGGAATCAAGTACATCACGGACTGTATGTCCTCTATTTTTGGATTTGATATAGTTTTTCGTTCAAGCCACATTGATACTAGCAAACCTTTAAATAAAGCAGGGCGTCCCTTTTGTTTTTTTTATTGTCTATTTCAGCATACGAGTTCTCTTCGAAATTGTTACTCATAAAAATTTAAAATGGTTTTGCTTTATCAAGAAGTATCTCTCGTGCTTTCAACCAACTAACCTTCTCATTCTCAACATTGACTTTTCTATTTAGGATTTGTTTTTTTAGCTCGGCAGTTCCATAAAATTCAGTGGATTTCATTCGTCTCACTTTGAATTTGTTTTTTTGTACGGCAGTTTTCCATGATTCTTACATAATCATCTGGCGGATAAAGGCGTTGTTGATGTTTGAGTGCACATTCAACATCTGAAATCTCTGAATCATTAAGGCCAAATGCAGGAAAACCCATCCGAATTAATTTTAAAGAGGTATGTGCCTGCAGCATGGCTTTGAGCATGAGGATCATCTTTATGTTGCGGTTTTGACCGCCGCAAGAATCTAGCCACAATTCCGTGGTATCAGATAGATTTTCTTTAATATGCTTTATAAAAACATGAGCAAAATTTCTTGTGCTCCGCGTCCCTGCTTCGTTTTTTGCCCACACATAAAAGTGACCCTCGTTGGTTGAACCAGAGTGAACGCCTAAATTGTAAAGCTAAGTTTGTCTCTTGTAAAACAATATTCTTGTGGCTAACCCCTGTAGTAGCAGCATTTTTTTTTCAAGATCGAATGTTAAACATTTTATTTCATTGTTTTCCTTTAACTTTGTTCATGTCATTTTTCATTTGAATTCGCGCTTCCTGCCAATTTTTAATATGCTTGTCATATTCTTCTTTGAGTTTGTTTTCCTTCGTTGCTAGTTACGGTATTTTGGATTTTACTGTGGTAGGTGTCGCACGTGTTGCAGGTATCCTTTTTTAATTGTTTAAATTTTAAATTAATTTCTTAAAAAGATACGTCTGTATGCTTGAAAACTAACCGGACTTTCTACTTCTTCTTCATATTCTCTGTACATCAGACACAAAGGCATTTCTGGAGGTAAAAACTCAGCATCAGAACATTGATATCTACGGTAATGACTTCTATGTTTCGAAATTTTGTTTATTTGGTTAATGACTTCTTGTTATCGTGTTTCACTTATTCCTCCTTGTGCTTTCTCTCTTATCTGTCAGACTGTCTGATCTCAACTTCGTTAATGCTGAATTAACCCTCTTTGTAGAAATGCACAGGGTTCTGACAAAAGTTTCACGACATACCGCTATCCCATCTACTTGATAAGTTCTGGAATACGTTTTTGGCTTTTGTCTTTTCTTGTCACATTCCTTTACTAGGGCACCTGTGCAGGTCGTTTGACCGTCGTAACCGCAGAACTTTTTGAAACATTCCTGCCTGTTGTCAAACTTAATTTTGTATAGCATTTTTTACAACAGAAACACTGAAACCTTTCCTCCAATTTTCTCTCTTCTATTGTCCTTCGCTTATAATCATAATGAGTTTTATTTGTATTCTTAGCTTTGCTATTCTCTGCTCTTGTCATATTTCCTTCTTCTTCCTTTTTTTCGTCTTAAACATCTAACCTTATTATGGCTCTTGTTATTTTCACTACCTTTTTACTCTGGCGAACTGCTTTCTGCTTCTTCTTCTGTTGCAACAAACTCCGGATCCTTATCAGATTCATATTCGTCATCAAAGCTTTCTAACCCATGAATGATTTCTTCAGACATCTAAAAAATAGAACCATTAACGTATAATAATACGTAAATGCACGACTATTTACCTGATTAATGCTTGTACCTTCATTTTTGTCTGTCACCATATACTTTCCCATTAAAAGAATTGTTTTTGTTCTGGTATTATTCATATTCATATTATATTAAGTTTTCAATGAGGTAAGTATTTGTTTAAATTAAATAAATAGTAGAGAATAGCGTTTTTGACTCAAATTGATGATAAACACAATATATAGGATCACCCACCTCAAAAGAAATTTATTAATTTGGGACACGTGTTTTGGGAACACGTTGATTCTCATTGTCAATCGTAGGAACGAACGAGAACCTCTGATGTATGCTGCTCTTTCCTCTCCGGTGCACGGTGCAGCAACTCGCATAATTCTTATTTTTGCGCGGACTCTTTTCTACTAACGGAGCTGTTATACGTCCATCTGATGCTACACACGAACTCCTATCCCAGCTCATCACTTTTCATGCGGTATATAAAAGTTCCGTTTATTTCAGGCAGGTAGTAATTGCTCAGTGCTAGTAATCTTTCTTCCGGGTGTATGAATTGCGTTAAAATATTAGATTTTTCTCTTAGTATGCTTTGGCCTAGCTTTATATATAGAATAATAAACTTCTTTCATGGACCGGCGATACATCACAAACTTTATCATTCGATAATTCCATATTCTTTTCATATTTTATTACAAGTAGGTCTTTCATAGGTTATGTATTATATATTTATCTATCTCATTTTCTATTGGTTATGTACTATTTACATCAGTTGTGTAATAAAATTATTGCCCAACAGTTTTAGGTCGAGAATATAGAATAGGATGTGTATTTCTATGCAAGAATGGTGTGCCGTTTATTTCAACATCATATCTAGGTGGTTCAAGCTTCAATGGGAATGTGGTGCGGGACGAAACCTAAAAGCGCCGGACAGTATTCATTTCCACTTCTAAGAATTGTAAAAACTACTAACATTTCAGTGGTTTTAAGTTAATCAAGATACCTATTGGATCCATAGAAATACGCGGAAGAAGAAACATTTATTAATACCTGCTAAAATTATCTAATATTTTGGCAGGTTTTAGAGTGTTTAAGTAATTAGACTCTATTATTTTTTTATCTCTATTTTTATGTTCTTATTACAGTGACATAAATTGCTCAAAAAAAAGGCAATTCAAAAGCTATTATTGCTATTCTTTTTTTTTTTATTGCAAAACTGCGTGGTTTCAAGATACTCTAATAAAATAGTATTTATATCGTTTTATTTATATTTTGTTTTATTGATTCAAATATATCATAAACGCTAACATAAAACACTAGTTTACCATCATATTAAAGATATCTGAAGCCATCAAGAACACACTAAACATCACAAAGCGCAATAATAAGATTAACACTTGCGTTTAGGAAGATGGACGCACGCATGTATGTATGTAGTTTGGAATGTAATACATTTGACTTATTCCGCTAGGCGAACACCACTAGAGAGACTGAGACGGGATATGTACGAACTGCTATTTTTTCTTAACGAGGTTATTAAACTGACATCTACATCATTTGCTTGTCTGTTAGTAATAGATTATCGGTACGGATTGTGTTCGCTTTCTTGAAAGCTCTTTTAGACTGCACGTTACAAATGTCTATTTTGTGTCCCTATTTATAGATTCTCATATCTGTATATGTATGTATGTATGTATGTTTGTGTACAAGCGGGAAGCTATACAGCAGTGCAAAGAAGTTTTGAAACACATTATTTTAATTTCTTTTTAATTTAATGAACAAACTTACATTCATTTATTTGTAAAATACCAACATACAAAAGTATAAATAGACCCCCTAGCAGATTCAATAATCTACTTGCTAACTGTCATCCTATTTGTCGCAAACAAAATGTATGGTCCGTACTTTGGGGAATGAAGAATATCAAATGTTTAACGACATCTTACATGAGAAATACATTTGAAGAAAATGTAAAAAATTAAAAGAGAAAACTATGGATGATCATCCTACGTGTCTAAGCATTTTTTATTCTACAAAACGATAAATATTATCTTCATCATTTTAACAGCACACGGAGTTGATATTTTAAAAGATTCCTTTGTTTTGTGCAACTCATATCAAGTCAATACCTGGCATACCAGGGAGCATTACTAATCATTCTAAGGAATCTATTTTATTCCCTTTGAATTTTCTGGAGGTGTGCCTTTGCAGCATGACCCAAAATTGGGGGAGCATACGGCCACTTTGAAAATATTCATATTTAAGTTTAATTTACTTTTTCTATTTAGAAAAGGATATAGTTGATATAATGTTGCGTTCGTTGAGCGACATAGTTGACGTGATCCCTCCAAATTAACTTGGAATCTAAGGTGACACCAAGGTATTTGGTCTTGAGGCTCCAAGGAACATCAATATCGGACAGCCTGATATTAGGTGTATTCTCCCTATTGCGGTTTCTATTAAATGGGATAGCGACGCTTTTGTTAGGATTGATCTCGATTCTCCACTTGATGAACTGTTCCTCCAATCTTTCACCCGCTTCCTGAAGCTTCCTGGCTGCTAACCAGGTGGCACGAGAGCGACAAAAGTATCGTCGGCGTATAGAGCCAACTGGGTGCTAGGGCTAGTGGGGATATTACGTATATATGGATTGAACAACAGGGAACCCAATACTGAACCTTGCGGGACTCCTGCTCTGATGTCTCTTGTTCTGGATATCGAGCTTCCGTTGTGAACGTGGAAGGTCCTGTTTTTCGGAAAGGACGATAACATGACTACAATGACTTTGGAATCTGAGAGCGAAGTAGCTTGTGCAGAAGGGCCATGTTCCAGACACTATCAAACGCTTTAGCGACATCCAAAAAATACCGCCCCAGTTGGTGCTTTGGCGATTGAAGGATTCTGTGATGTGGTCTGTGATCCTGTGCAGCTGATTGGATAAGGTTAGGGGTCTGTCGTTTCCAGCTCCAATCTGGAATGGATGATACGCTCAAACACCTTGCTGATACACGAAAGCAGACTTATGCCACGGTAATTCTGAGAGAAGCTAGGTTTATCAACTTTCTTCCTAATCATAATTACATTTGCATGTTTCCAAACTCTCGAAAATTACGTAGCCGTGAAGCTAACGTTCAGAAGGGTCATGATCCCTTTATGGGGGAGGGCTTTAAGGGCCGCATTTGTGATCCCGTCATATCCTGAGGCCTTTTTCTTTTTAAGGCGGTTAATGATGGTTCTAAGCTCGTCAGGGGTGGCGTGGGAGATACATCCAAGATTGGAGAATTCAGTTCTCTATTAACGAAACATGGCCATAATGGGCCTATTTTCCTTTGAATTCCTAAAAATTATTAGTTTATTAGATATGAGTGATACAGTCAGTAGTCGTACATAACGTTGGTTCATTTTTTTTTACTATATCTCTTGAACGTCTCTCTGATTTCAAAGTACGGTTAGCTAACTAAAGCAAATTCGATCTTCACCTCTTAAAAAATGATTAACCAAAACCTATTTACAACTCTGTTAAATTTCAAGTTTTGGTCGTGTATATTCCCTTGCGTGTTCGAAGTATCGGTGTTCGGATGTCGTTTCAGATTCGTGTACATATTTACACACTTGTGTTTGTCTCCATCAGCACGGACATGTATGAACGGTGTCGTCGTGTCCGTGTATGTACGCATTTAACACGGCACCCGGACCAGCCTGCCAGCAGTGGCAGGCCCGAACAACTGAACGGCAGCGGATAAAAAATGATCCACAAATATCTCAACTCCACATATCAGTGTCGGAAGTTAAGGGGGCAGCTAAACGATCATTACCAGATATTTATTACTTGTGGCATTTAGCAGATTAATAACCATCTATCATTGCGACAGCAGCGCTACCACCCCGCCATTTAGCATTCCGAGAGCGCGAGTAAAAATACTGTCTGCGCGACGCGCACCAGGGATAATGAATATGTCTTTTAACGCGCACACAGGATCCGACGTAAACCCATTTGATCGTGTCCTTTCTGTCTGTGTCTTTTCGGTACCAGCCGTATACACTATTCGTATGCCGCCGCGTTTGATGTATGCGGTTCGGTAGCTGGGTGAGATGCGGTTTGACGAAAATAGAGTTTTCTCCGTAGATCGCATCTGGTCTTTTATCTCTTAACCGCTTCGGCTAAAGCTGTCTAGCTACGGCTACTTCTGTCTTGCGCACAGAAAATGCGTTCAATAATTTTTTCGATTAAATGCAACGAAGTTCAAACAAATCTCATGAAATAAAGTCGTGACTACCGATGAGGCCCATTGAAGATTTTTAATATCCAAAAGCATGTATAAATCTACTTAAAATACAAACAACCGATTTCTTATGATTATGTGAATTATAAGTACCATCAAGTAGCAAAGAATTAAGCATATACATAGAATAGATATACTACTTATAGACGAGTTTATAATCGTTCTGAATGCACAATAAAGGAGATGAAAAACAAAATCATTTTGAAGAACCGGTTTGTTAATTGGACAGTCGGTAAGCATATATTGAGTGGTGTGCATTTGAAAACCCTACATTAAATATAAGCACAGTCTTAAACCTGCTAATACAATTTGTTGACTACAAACTATATATAGAGTAGTTTGCAGTCTACAGTTGAGACCGCCAAACAAATTAATTAAGTTAGTCAAGATGATCATGAACCAAGGCAAAAAGAATATCCAATACACTTGTACTGAATCGAGGATTAAAACTATTAGTCTAGATTTAATTTCTAATCTAATAATTTATGTGAAATTAATTCGAAAACATCCTAAGAGAAGGCGAAGAAGTATCGGCTGACGGACACTCGATAGGGAGACAAATATTGAGTAACAACAGCCAATTCTTTCGTCTGTCCGATGTGGACTGCAATTGCGTCTACATCGGACAGACGAAACAATATCTTAAAAATCGTTTAGGACAACATCGTAACGACTGCAGGTCGTCGGACAACCCACAAAAGACCGCGTTAACTCAACATGCGGATAGCCCACAACATTTTTTTAATTTTAATAATACATCGATACTAGCAATAGTCAAATTAGAAAAAAAGGTGATTTTTATTTATTTATTTTCAGAGTGATATATATATATCATGTTATCAAGTTCTGTATCAATTTTCAGTCAAACTTGTATAATTTCCTTGTTTAGAAATTTTAATATCCTTGTGTATTGTTATTGTCAATACAGTTCACTATTTTACCATTGTTTGTCAAAAATTTTTAACCTATGCAGCATTTCCCGCGCCTATTTGTGCATTCTTGCGTTGTACACACAATGAATCATAACCGCTGCCTTTTAACTCAACTTGGGATGTAATTAGTCTATAGCATCGTTGTACATTAATGGAATTTTTGTGTTCAAATTGTATCCTCTTTAACTCTAATAAGTAAGTACGGACTTATTAACTTTTAACTCTTGACTATTGTTACAAATATTTTAGAATGACTCCGATGAAGCAATAAATCATTGCGAAAGCTTAGTCCGTTGAATTGAGTGCTTTTTTTAAATCCTAAATTGGCTGCTGTTACACAATATTTGTCTCCCTATTGATGATACAGCATTTATTATCTCAAGGGAGAAATTTAAATTTTTTTATAAAAGTGGAAGAAAAGTACGTACGCCTAAATGAGGAAAAAACAAAGTATTAAAGTATTATTGGAATTGAAAGCAATGAGAGGAGAGACACCAAGAACAAGATAGTAGACCAAAATGAAAAGTAACAAGTAGTAATGAGTTAAAAAAAAGCCATCACAATTAATAATAGAAGAGTTCGGGGGAACCAAGCAGTACTAATATCAAAAAAAAATGGTATATGGATATACTTATGTGGTATACATAATATACAGGGACAATGAAAGAGAATAACAAACAGGAAACCTACTGTAACACAAAGGATATGAGAGCCATATGCTAAGCCTGTATCAAATTTCAAAAATGAACGACCGCAGAGATGTTAAAAGAAAACCCTTTACGTAACTAGAAATATGGGCAGACTAAGAAAGAAATGGATTAAATCAGTAAAAGGGGATCTGAAGCAAATACGAGTCATGGGATGGAAATGAATGAAAAACAGTATTAAAGAGCAGCGAGGGTGTGGGTCAAAAGAAATTTGGAGGGGTATTATAGACAAGAAACATCACCAAAACTTAAGCAATCTTTTTAAACAAAGCACAATTATTCAATATATACCCATTAGCTTGTATGACGGCTCCGTTCTTGCACTGAAGCCCGCTGTAATACAACTCTGTCCATACCGGCGAATGCTACCTCAGTAGGGTTCCTTGATGACGTTAAATTGAAATGCGTGGACTTACTGGCCACTATTTCAACTAACGTAATAGTAGTCCAAGGGATTCAAATCTGAACTTGGAAACCAGAATTCCTTGGACCAAAACATATAGGCGATGTGAGCTCCTCCTGGTAGCCCCGGAGAGCATATAACTTTATTGTGTACGATTTGCATCGAAAGTCTTCCTCGAAAATTTTACGCATTATTGGCTCGCTCACACCCACGATCGATACCAGCTTTCACAATTTCCCTGGATTTTCCGAAATCACTGTTCGATGACTGCGAAGGTTCTTGCGGTGCATTCTTTCGAATACATCTTCCTCGCCGGTATAGTACAATCTTCGTTGAACGGTTCTGAGACCGAAATTTTGCCACAGCTTCACAAGCAGTTGATTCAGTGTATCCAAAGGAACGAATTATTTCAGTTGCTCAGCGCTCAACGCAAACGCCTTCGGTCATCGCGGTTCCTCAGTTATACTCCGCACTTGGTCCAACATTACGGCCCCTTTGGGGTTTACTCTTTACTAGAAGCACCACTCAGACTCGAACAAAGTCCTCTGGCGGACGCATTATATTGACCATCTTGAAATTTTGATCTAACTACCATAAAGAAAGGTCTAAATAAATTTGATTGCATTTACAATTTAAGCTAAGTTGATTTTCATATAATTTTGTTTATTGTTTTACCAACAACAAGTTTTGTGAAAAGAACTATTATCTACAGTAGTTTTTAATGCCTTAATATTCTTTATTCAATATTCTATATGAAGTCAAATAGTTGTGAGTGTCTGGAATAAGTTTATATCATTAGCTAAAGAAACCAAGATAGTGCCATAATTAAACTAGTTTGTATATCTGGGCACCTGAACTTAACTATATATAGATTCCTCTCTACATTATCACTTAAAGATTAGCCCGTGCAGAACTGATGAATTGTGAAACTGTTGCACTTTTTGTTACGCACATTCAATATACTAATGTACACCAATTCTGTTTACAAATTATATGTCGAAGACCTTAAAACAATATAGTTTTAGGGATTTTTACTCGTTCAAAACATTTCCTTTACGGACAACTCTTGAAGCTCTGGTTCATTATCCTTTTCCTCTGTAACATCTTTAAATTAATACATGTTACTTTGATTAAGTCAAAGGAATTTTCATTTACCATTTTCCTGCGATTATAATGTCTATGTCCATGTTAATGGACCTAATGCTACTAAAAGCTAAACTTGCTTTAAACATATAAAATCAGTTAATACTATTACGATTTATACCGTATGATTATAGATACAAAGCTTAAACAATTCTATTACCGTAATAACCATATGACCCCAATCTTAACTACATACCATTCAAAGCATTTTTACATTCATCTTAAGCAAACTATCCCAATTGTCTATTCTAACATACAAAATTAAGAAAATTCAGGACAATCCCGATATTTGTAGCACCACCAAAATTACTTCTGTTTGCTTCATTGAGTTTTTCCTCCGAATCGAACGGAATGAGTCCGTTCACTATACATTCACAACTAGACATTCCACGACCATTAGTCATCTATTTATGACAAACTGCCTAATGTCAAATCATCCGCATAATATATTGTTCAAGGTGTCGATCTCAATCAAGACCATGTTTCTTTACAAATATGAATGAACAATAATGCCTTTCTATAAGCAGTCGGCGGGTCATTTAATATTCTATTTTAGAATACACAAAGGAAGCATTAATTAAAAACCAGCAAAGCTGTTGGAGGGTTCCCATCACCACTGCAGACCACCCCAATTGAAAAAGAAGCACGACTCTTTATAGAACGAGGAAATGTGAAACAAGAATTAATTTGATAAAAGAAAAGGAATTTTGCTGGGTTAAATGACTTGGCAATTTTCTATATTAAATTATGGAGATCATCTAATCTTTGCCTAGTCAGTTTTTAAGGATTGAAAATTATATTTGTCCATAAAGGCTGGGAGTCTATTATTATATTACGGTTAAAGATCCATACTTTATTTGTAATTGGAAACTCATCAATAAATAATCTGAACTTTCTTTTCTTTTATATTATGCACGCTTCAGAGGTAAAGTGTATCATCTTTTTATTATTTACATTAACATACATTCAATATTCTTGCAAAGGTACAAAGTAGCAACTCCTACTTTCTACCAATTCGAATTACAGTATCATGAAACACAGTATATCCACATGCATGTGTGAGGTAAATAGTATTAAGCACCTATTTCAATGTTCACTAATGTGTTTTACTTGCCTAATGACCCCTATGTGTATAACTCGTTCCACTGCTTTGTTTAACGTTTGGGTGTTTAACGGTTCACCTTTTTTGTTTATCAGTATTACATAGCACGTTGAAGGTAATCCGGATAGTATATACTTTCCTTAGTTATTTTGTTTACAAAGATACATATTATTGACGCTAAATTATGTGTATTTTGTTTTATTATATTCGTTATTATGTTTTCAAATCCAGATGCATTATTATTTTTGGGTTTTGCTATTATTTCCAGAATTGCGTTATCATTCGTCTTATTAAGTTGGCAACTGGTGCTCTATGTTTTGTAATGACTGTTATGGCGGTTGCTATTTACTTAAAATTGTTGGTAGCGTTGTAAATAAAATATTGGACTCGTACAAATGAGTTATTTCTGTTGTGTTTCTTGGTACTGATTCCTTCTGCTTTATAATTACTTCTATCCCTTTTTGATGTTTTGATTTCTATTTATTTCATGGTTTACTATTTTTCATATGTTGGCCCAATCTTGGTGGTATCCTTTGAGCACTTGTTAATAGTATTTTGATTTGGTATTTATTTCTTATTAAATTTCTTGTATATTCGTTTTGATAAATACATTCTGCTTATACCTTTCATTCGCAGGATGTCTTGTTGTTTCTTTCATATAGACACGAATTTGCCAAACAATATGATATCTGATAACAAATTATTTGACGATAAACAAATCAATTGGTCTTTAATTGACAAATACTTAAAAGTTACATCACATACGAATTCCTTTTTTATTAATGCTGTACTTGCAGAGGATGTTGGCACTGTTGTTAGAAATATGAACTCTACAATCTGCACTGGTTATGATCACGTTTCATCATTTATCATAAAATATTCTCTTTCTTTTATCGTCGAGACATTAACCCATCTGATAAATTTTTCACTTGAAACAGGCATATTTCCCGCAAAATAAGTTGTCTTTTTAAGAAGGGTGACAGGAACAACTTTCGCAACTACCGTCCTATTAGCCTATTACCTGTATTTGCTAAAGTGTATGAATCTATTATGAATAAAAAAACTGGTTAAATACTTAAATACATTTAATTATCTTTCAATTAATCAACATGGTTTCTGTCCAAATAAATCGAC
>JARFOC010000134.1:315583-327458 GCA_031763485.1 Osmoderma eremita
ATCCCAGATGATCAACGTTCGATGGCTTCCTGGCTTACAAACCTTTACAATAACAATAAAACGACAAGATGTTGTAAAAAACATTTTGCAAT
Organism: Osmoderma eremita; assembly: GCA_031763485.1. NCBI lineage: Eukaryota > Metazoa > Arthropoda > Insecta > Coleoptera > Scarabaeidae > Osmoderma > Osmoderma eremita. The sequence continues at coordinate 315,676 of JARFOC010000134.1, forward strand.
ATATATGTCTATACAACATTCGTCCATTCATTTATGAGTTCTGTTGAAAGAAAAACTGCTCTTTGTAAAGTGTTTGCTACCCAACAAAACAAAACCACACACCCTAAACCCCCCGACTGATTGATTCCATGACGGCCAGGTGATCGTTAATTGCTCCCCAGTTGAAAAATCCATTATAGAGCTTGCCAGCGTGTAAATCCAATTTAGTCTCTTTGTATCCGAACCGATTACGCGGGATGATTTACATCCTTGTTTGCGTCTATGCATAAATCAATCGCAACCGAATTTATTATTGATATCTGCCGGGGCAACAATAGACATTCGAATTGGGAATTTCGTATGCGTACGGTTTTGATTTATGCGGCTGAATGAGTTAAAATAATAAAGAAACACCGCCGAGAGGTGAACGAACAAGCGATCCGCACCTGATTTTTAAAGTTTCGACAGTACTGCAAGGCGTTTTGTTCTTTTTATCGCAGTTCACGATCTAATTGGAACTGGAGTGGTGCGCAATGTATGTTCAAAGCAAACTGATTACGTTGAAATTGCGTACGGGGCAAAGATCATTTATCGAACAATTAAGGCGAACGAATAGAAGTGAAATAAAAGTCTGCAGCAGCAACACAAATTAAACACTATATAATAAATACATCAAAACTTATTTATCACTAATTCTCAAATGCAATCCCATGATAAATTAAAATTCCTTAAATTTTTTATGTAAACATTAATTTATTTTTTCTTTTTACACTAGATCTTAATGGGATTTTTAAATACTCTATTAAATGACTTCAGTGTTGTAAATCATTAACATTTCATCAAATAAATAAATCAAACTAGTATAGAAATAATTTAGAGAACTCCTGAGAGAAAAACGAATAAATTACTGCCTGGTATTTCCAACGCAGTTATTGCTCGTAAAATATTTGGTAAATAAACTGTTAATTAAATTTTTGGTAATGTAAACACATTTCAGAAGTCACAAAAAGTACAGGCAATTACAATTCATCTTGTTTATTTTACACATCTGTATAGTTATAACAAATCTAAAAAAAACCTCATTTCTAAGATAATGCATTAAATAATGAGAGCGGTAATCAGATGAATTATTATAAAATAGAATGATCTCATAAAGACCTTATTTAATACTCTGTAAAATAATTTATTACGTACATCTTATTTGTACCAGTTAACAGTTCTATTTAACTTTAATTAATTATTAAAAATAAATTTAAAAGTAGATATCAAAATTTATTACAGTTAGCGCCATCACATAGCGAAGAAAGGAATTATCAATTTCGGTTGCGAAGCAGATTAGGTTGGTTACTTAGACAATACTTTTGTCATTGGCTAAAAGATGGCGCAATCCGACAACATATCAGTGACATCTGTATAACTTGTGACTAACTGTCTGAGGAGGACTCGAACATATTGTTTGTGGTATTGCCGATAAATTATAATATATTAGGGTCTGATATTTGTTAGCTATGCTTTTGTTTTAAGTATTTTATTTTGATTTACATTTCCTATGTGTCACTTTTGTTTTTGTATATTTCACGTGTGAAATTTTTTATTATTTTTTGCCCTGCTATTTTGGATTGTATCCCGTTGGAGAATAAAGTTCCATTATTATTATTGTCAATAAAAAATACTCTCTCAAAAATTACTTTAATTAACACAAAGGGTAACATAAAACAATGTAAATTAAGAATTTATATTTACTAATTACAAATTTATACAATATATAGAACAAATATTGTCAATAAAATTAATTAAAAATAATATTAAATATATTAATTTGTAATTTTTTAAAAAAATAATATAAGTAGTAAGTAAGAAGTGAATTTCCCGAAAAACCGCTTCCAAATATCACAGCTAAATTACTAATTAATTTACACAAAAATTGATGTTTAAAAATTTTCGGAGAAAATACACATAATTATGTATAATAACAATAATAACTTTAAAAGGGATAACAGAATAAAAATATAGACAGAATTCAAGGATTAAGAAATCTAAATATATATGAATGTCGTGTGTACGTCGATAGAAAGACGTAGAGCAGTGGAAAAAAGAGATTCATTTACAAAACTAATTTATATTCAGGTCGTGAACACATTCGTTAAGAACGCAGTCCCATTCCATTAATCATAATGTTTGCTAGAGCGTTGCGTCTCTTCCGCCAAGCGCCCATTCCCTGGGCGTAGTATTGCAGATGTCGGTACCATATCTTGGTCTGGTCCTCGTCGTCCGCCTATGGAATAAGAAGGATATTGGGCAGCATAAAAAAATAAATATGGTAGAAGGTAGGTAAAAATAGGTTAGGTTAATCTCCTTTCTAGCTTAGATTAAGGTTATCTCTTAAGACCATGCACCAACATCCTTTTTTACGTATTTAATTCTACTTGAACTTTCACTACAAAATAGCATTGGTAATTTGTTAGGGACACATATTTTAAACATATACTGTTGGCACGTCAGTGATATCTCATAATTGATGCAATGACAGGAAATAAACATAACCTTAATTCTCATGCGTATCCTATAAATACAGGTAAATACCCTCATATATTTCTTCTATAACTTTTTGCTAGTCAATTTCCCTTTTTTATTTGGAAAATTTGTAATTATCGTAGAAAAGACGTACATCAGAAGAATTTTCGAATACCCGTATAATGCCAGTTCCCCCTAATAACAATTTAAAAGCGATTCCCAACGTATAGTCAACAATTTCTCCTAATCCACGGAACGATTTCGTTCCGTCATTAGAACATACCAGCGACTAATCTTGACTCCGGAAAAAAATATTGGCTCGTATGTCAACAACTACGGCCGTACATTCGCCAGCGCTAAAAAGCCACCATTATAGAAACTATTTGCGCGCAATTATAAATCGCATGAGCATGTCGTGACACATCGCGTCCAAACAAGAAAAAAAAAGAGAGACGCGGTAATGATCTGTTGGTGAGTGGAGGCAGTTAGTTCGTAATAGATGCGATGGCGTAATTACTACCACTACACGTACCTTAAATATAAACGTATCCTTTCCTAGAAGCTCCTGCACTTCGAAATAACTCTGCCAAGCCGGGTCAGCGGCTATCACGCAACGGTCGAGGTACAGAGGTTCGCGCAACAGGGAATATCGGCCGTTCTTGTCGCGGACTAGCAGCAGGGCGGCCTCTCGAACACCCGAATGCCGGGAGAATATTAAACCTTCCTCGCTTGGTTCAGGACGGGTTGCAGAATTTGATACCTGAAACATATCTACATACACTTTCTGAGGAACATTTAAATTGTGTACGTTCCAGCGACTGGGTTCGAAAGAACAAAAACTATTGCTAATTTACAGTTTATACTAAAATTATTTGGCAGTAAAAAGTGTAATATTAATTTAGGTAGTACCTCCATATATAGCTCTCTCAACGAAACAACCCACTTTTGACAGCGATAATGTTAAAATCATGCCAACACAAGCAAACACAATTTCACATTTAGAGAATGCATAGTAGTAGAATAGCTATGCCGGTTCGGGCGCAAAATCCCATAAGATTTAATACAGGGGTCTAAAATACATTGCCGCTATCTTGGATTTCATGAGCAGTGAGGGAGAGATAGGGGAGCCCCGGCCACGCGGTCGGGCATAACTGTTCAACAGATAACTGTTCAATTAAGACGGGTAGTCGTTTTAATTGAACAGTTGTCTGTTATAATCGAACGGTTATCTGTTATAATTGAACTGCTATCTGTTATAAATGAACGGTTATCTGTTATAATCGAACGGTTATCTGTTATAATCGATCGATTATCTGTTATAATTGAACTGCTATCTGTTATAATCGAACGGTTATCTGGTAGGGCGGAACAGCCAGCCGATGTATTGGAACAGATAACCGTTCATTTATAACAGATAGCAGTTCAATTATAACAGATAACCGTTCGATTATAACAGAAAACTATTCATTTATAACAGATAACTGTTCAATTAAAACGACTACCCGTCTTAATTGAACAGTTATCTGTTGAACAGTTATCCCCGCCCGCGTGGCCGGGGCTCCCCTATCTCTCCCTCACTGCTCATGAAATCCAAGATGGCGGCAATGTAATTTTAGACCCCTGTGTTAAAGCTTATGGGATTTTGCGCCCGAACCGGCGTAGCTATTCTAGTCATAGTAATGTCAAATCTAGTGACATTTTGTTCGTGTAGGATTTCCTCAATTAGATTAGAGGGTTGCCAGCACAAATAGACAAGGTAAGTTGTCAACGCACTTACTTGCATTTGTCATTTTGACGGTCTATTTAATATTGATAGTTTTCGTATTTTTTTTAACCACAACCTATCTATATACCTGTCAAACCATATGATATGCTTTGTAATGCGTGGCTACCATGTCATGTAGAAGAAATGTCAAAATTCGGTTGTGTAATTGCCAGAGCTATACTTATCAGTGTTGGAAAATTCGAGCATACACGGAGCGAGTCCTATAAATGTATTACATTTCGTTTTGTGACCATTTTTTGTTCACGTATTTACTCCAAAAAGATGTTGCGGCACTGTGCTATATTCCCATGAGCGCTATACTATTTTCTAAAGGACGAATAGACATTCATCAGGAAAATAAGACAAGGACAGGTTATTGTATTTACTAAAAAATAGAGAAAGATATTACACTCGCCAGTGCGAGGTATGTGTGTTTGTCTTTTGGAACATGTTTATCTAACAGCGGTTCACTGTTTTGTATTCCATTTAGGGGATTTTATTTACTGTGAGTGGGATCTGTGTTTGCTAAACAGGGCTGACAACTGTTTTACCTGATCCCCGCACACTGCGCGCATAGCCTAGGTAAATTGAGAAAGGTCTATTGGCTATTGTTATTGTTTGCCTAAATCAAATACGCCAATGAAGGTAAATACGTTACGCTGCACATTCTAAATAGCAAGAGGGGCTAAGGGCATTTCATCGTATTGTTAACAGACTAACCTACGCCCCAAGCTATATTTTACTATTAAGAAGATTATATGTGTCATCGTATTGTCTCATATTGTTTTTTTTCTGCGCAGGTGATACATGGCACATTTGGTTTGGACAAACAATATTGTCCATAATAAAGCAAATAACTCTAGCATACGTACTTTTCCATTCGTTACCAGTAGCGCATTCACGGGTGCCAACTTGATGGTTCTACCTTTCCTCCAATTATTATCAGTCGGTTGGGTGAATAACAATTTTCCCTCCAGCGCAAACCTAGCCTCGTCATGATTCCATTCCAATACATCCACGGCAATTTTCCTTAACTTAATATTAACTAAATCCATTTCCGAACTGGACCTTCTTCCATTGTTACTGCTGATCCTCCTCCACAATTTGCTGGGTACATCCTTCGTCTCCGAATTCATGTGATTTAAATGCAATTCGATCTTATGCTGCGCCTCCTTTAACTGTTCTCTGGTTTCGTGATTTGGTGGGGTGACCTTGTACAGGCGTGCCAAAAGCAGGGGATACTTCGTAACACGTTGGACGGGTACCATGAGGAATGAATTGAGATTCATCCTCCTCAGGACGGTGTTCTCCATTTGCGACACCCTCAAAAATATCCTGAGGAGCTCTTTTTCTTTTTCTAAACTGGCTAGGAGGAGACTGGCGGCGCCTTGCCTTATGCAGTAAGTTTCGAAGGCGTGCAGCATTGGCGCGGCTTCCAGAATCAGTTTTCCTATATTTACAGTTAGCAAGTCTTCATCTCCTTGTTCTGTAGCTATTTCTACAGCATCTCGTAAACGTTCGGCTAGTGCCTGACTGTTTTCTAGTAGTTCCTCCACGTTTAGGAATATTGCTGATAATTGGTCAGATGTCAATAGTCCAGCGACTAACATAGGTTGATAAAATTCTTCTAGGATTATTTGCAGATCCCTACTATATTTCTCTTCAGTTTCAACTATTTCAGTAATAATTTCTTTCCTCTCACTTCGCTTTTTTAAGCATTTTCGGCATATTAACGGTTCGTTCTCTCCTTGTATATCTATAGTACCATCACAATCTTCGCACGTCAAGGTCTGTTCTTGTTTGCTTCTGTATTTACTTAAAGAACTCTTGCTAGTTTCAGATCCGACGCCCGAGTCATTTCTTTCCACCTCGATGGATCTTTGTACTTTGTCCTCAACAAGTGCGTTTGACAAGACCAAGGAACTCTCTTCGCTGGAATCGCTAACTGTGCTCATATGGGATACTCGATTGTAACGTTCTGATGGCTCTTTGATGTCATCTTCGATTACAGTGCCGGAATTGTTGAAGCTGAATGTGTAACTATCTTCGGGGACTATACCTCTTTCTTTAGCGTCTACTAGGTAACTCAAAATATCGTATTTGGAGGCACCTTCGAAAATGGATCTGTAAGGATATTCAAGGTATTCAATAGTAAACAACATTATAAATTTTTATCTATTAAAATACTAAAGTTTCAGAAATTGGCCTTCAGAATTGGAATTATTAAAAATGAAACCTGTACAGTACTTTGTTTTTCTTTTACTAGAGGGCGCTATATATTATATCAAAATATAATATACAAAATATCGTTTGGTAAAATTATACTTTCCAACAGAATTTGTTTACTTCTTGTTTATATTAATTTCATCACTTGCATAGCTACTTTCAGATAACATATATACGATGAACAAGTGAATGCACTTTATCAAGACCGAAGAGTTACATAAAAAAAAATACATTACATTTAAACGATTTCATACTACTTTCACAAACTTACACGTAAAAGCAACCCATGTATACAATTCTGAAACGAATACTGTAAAATTTAATCCATTAAAAGGTCGTAAAAATATAATTCAATTAGTAACAATGTTGCAATGTAGAGTTCAGACAAACAGTTTATTCCCCCAAGGACTACTTGATCCAAAAAAATATATCTTTTAAAAAGGCAACCACCATTATTGGTAGCAATAACATAAAACGGTTGCTACAACACATAAAAAATCCATAAAAAGCTGAATAACTTTAAAACGCACGTACCTCGTGGTATATTCCCTATCCAAGTGGAGGTCATCTAATAAAATTGATGGAGGTGGATTTGCTGGCAATGGTGGCGGAATTTCTATCTCCTCATAAATGGGGTCGACATTTGCCTTAATACTTTCATAATGGTGGTCGTCGTTCTCCGAAACTTCCACCGCGGATTCTGCTAGAAGTTCGTAAAATTTCGACCTTGTACTCAATTCCTCTTCGGTAACTGAACTCCTATTACTATTATCTGTATAACAATCAGAACCTGGATCCATAATTTCATACTGCGTCGAGGAACTGTGTTCTGAGCAATGGTCCTTATCATCATCCAACGTCATCGCGTGATTCTCGTGGTTCCTCAGCTTCGAGAAGGATTCTTCGATTAGTTGTGATACGTGATTTGATTGTGAATGGTCCAATGACGTACCGTTTAGAAGGGAATCGTTCAAGAAACTCGCAACCAGGTCGTCGGTTTCTATCATTTTTTTAGCACGTGGTCTCCACGACACATCTGATTTTCCACAGACGTGTGGGACTAGATTTCTTCTTACAGCTTCCACGGGATCGCATAGTATTTGCTTAAGCATCTCCGTGGAGCATTGTTCCAGTGAACGATTTTCTCGTACATCATTCTTGATTTCTTTAACGTTGTTGTTAGTATTGACAACTTGCTTACTATGACTTCTTAGTTTATTTATTTGATCCGCAGTTCCATTTTGACATAAATTAGTATCATCTTCATTGAGGACATCTTTATAGGCCTTGATATCCTCATACTTCTTAGTATTTTCTTCAATTTCTTCGATAACCTTTTTATCTTTGAAACTATTAGAATGGTTAATATCATCTGATGGCGAGCTATTAACAAAGTTCCCTGTAATGTATATCGAACTACTTTTCCTTTCTGGAGTCTGCACCGTTATTCCAGAATCCCTCACGATAACCGATGACTGATAAATTGATACATCGTCTTTAATATTCACTGTACAATAGCAATCGTCACCGTTGATCATTATAGAGGTCTTTCCCAAGTTATTATCAGATATTCTAATAGAATTGGTGGCGGTTTCAGAGAATTCATTACGAATTTTTAATTTGTGTACTGGAGGGTCGATTGGAGAAGAAATTTTGACAATCGTTTTATTGGCAGTTTCATTTACAGCGACTGGAGCTACAATATTAATGTTATTTTGATTTTTTATGCTGATTGTCAACGACTGCTTGTTGTTACTGCGTTTTCTTGGAGGTGCAGATGGTGGATCAATATTCAGATCGTTCAGATCTTTAATATTAGCAGAATTTTCTATATTGGCACTTGCAGTATAATCCAAATGTGTTTCAATCTTTTCGACTTTACCAGAACCATTTTTACTTTCTTTTTGACCATCGATCTCTTTCAGATCATTAGAATGAAAATTTTCAGTTCCATTTTCTGCTAATTTCTTTGGTATAGTTGCATCTGGTCCTACAATTTTTTTTGTTGGCACATTAATTGGTACAGGATCTTTAATTATGGTTAAAGCCTTTTCCTTATCCACGCTTAAAGCATTTTGGTTAATGCGGGTTTTGCTATTTTGCAATGGCGAAGTTATTTCTGAAACATTTCCTGTTTTCCTGGTCCTTTTCGGTTGTTTATTGGAGAGTGGATATTTAATATCTGATATATCTTCCAGTGCTTTGTGAGATCCATTTTCTATAGTTTTATCTGTAATGTTTCCTAAATTCGATTTTTCTTTCTCCATGGCACGTTTAGATTCTTTGTCTTCAATTTTTTTAGTGTCTGGCGGAGATTTTATTACTGGTGGGAATGTAGGGGACGTGGTCTCTAGCTTTCTAACACTTAAACAATTTTGATCAAGTGATTTGGTTTCTTGGGCAATCACCACGCTCTCAGGAGATGCCAAAGGTGCTAATTTAGGAACATTTAACATGGAGAATTTAACATTAAAATTGGGTTCATTTTTTGATTTATTTGAGGGAGGTTGAGGAGGGGGCCCTCTAGGCCTTATTTCATAATGTTTCAACTTTAATAAATCAACCCCATCTAACTTTTCGAGATCCTTATTCGAAAACATATCTCTGGAATCGTTTCGAACAGCACGTGTGCGTAAAGCCATGGTGTCATGGAATAACACTCTAGCTGCTTCTTGACTTTTGCGTTCGCTTTTAGTTCTTCGCAATTTGCATGAATTCGTTGTCGAGGCAAAATCTGAAAATGAAAATATTTTTTTATTTACTTAGTTAATGCGAAGGTCCATTCCGATTTCTTCCTCATACCACAAAAAAGTTATTAAATATAAAAGTGACTTTTACGACATCTTTTTAATGAAAAGGTGATTACATTTGTATAAAAAACACACAGAAATATCTTCTTGTAGTTAAAATAGAATCTATTCCGCGAAATGTCAAGGCTGCAAGAACCAATTACTGCTACCGTGAACATTAAAAAAACTCCAATGTTAAATCAGATGCGGTTACTATACCGTAATGATTATTATTAGCTACATACATTGTAGTTGCATTTGTGCGTAAAATTTAATACGAAATAAATAATTTGGATACGTTGCAACAAAAAAAAAAAAAGAAATTTAAATTTTTCTAGTTACATAAGTAGTTTGAGGAGAAAATTTTTAATTTGTAAATATATGAATGTATAATAAATGATACAACTCACTGTTTAATTAATTACTGACACATCGTGTAGGTTGGTGATGAATAAATTATGAAAGAATTCGTATTAATAAAAATGGTGGTATGTAGACACATACTGTTACAGATTTGATAAATTAATAAAATGAAATAACACAAAATGAACTTGAAAACTTGATATACACAAAAAGTTGTATAAAGGGTAACAAGTTTGTAAAATAATTTAAATTTTCCAATGTTGCCAGAAGTAAGCGGCAATTTCCATTACTCATATCAGCAGGACTATACTTGGCGCCGCGTATGGATGCAGTAGCAATAGTGGGTAACAGTTGCTTCATCAACTCGTCACACCCCAAATAACGTTTACCGGCGAGCTGGGTTACATTAGGATAATTCAGTCATCTGGCATCTGCTTATGTTATGTTTTGGCTATTGTGTACTATCTTCAGTATTATTTCGTATAATAATGTGAAAACAAAAGGGTCTTTATAAAGATCCTTCGTACATAGTTTTTGTAAAATACGTAAGTAAACTTACGAAACGAAGTTAAAATGTATGTATGTATAAAATTTTTGTTTTATCGGTTAGGGGAAGGGCTGGCAAAGTGGAAAGAGTGGGTAAAGCGGAAAGACGACATTTTAACTATTTTGTAGAAAACTGCAACTACATTTTATGAATTGTCAAATAGTGCCCCTCAATTAGCGCTAATGTCGTATAAAATCAAAACTACAGGTAACTGCATGATTAAAAAAAACATACTTGCCAGTTTACGATAAACGTTTGAAGATTTCAAGGTAAGTTGAAAATTAAATTTATATTGTTAATTCAAATTAATTCTCCGCTATTATATTAGTAAGTTATATTCTGATATGTTATTAATAATGTGCCGTATTGATAATTTGACATATTTAAATTGTTTACCATTTAACAAAAAATATCGTCGCTAAAGGCAAAGTGGAAAAAGATAGAAGTAAGAGTAAAGCGGAAAGCTTTACATTTTGCCGTATCAACAGTTTTAATTCTCAATAGTAGGTATTTAGGGTAATCATGAATAGTGTTCTTACTACAGTATCATTAAATGTTGATTACACATCCAATAGACATTAATATCGCCTTTTATTATTAAAAAAAAACATACATTGTTACAGGTGGTGAATAAATACAAACGAAAAACTAATCAGGCCTCTTGGACCGAAGAGAATTTGGGTTTAGCAATGGAAGAAACTCAAAAAATTTCTCTAGCTAATGCCTCAAGAGTATGCGGACTTCCATTAGGGACTTTTAATCGGCACATAAAAAAAGGGACACCTAAGAAGCAACTTGGTCGGTTTAGGTGTGTGTTTAGGCCAGAGCAAGCTTTCAGCAATAATTTTTTCGCAAGTAAACCTCTTATTAGATTGTTCCATAAATGTATGTAGTGAACAGTTAACTTGATTGAGAACATTCTTACAAGTTTTACATTTCTGAAAGGCCAACATGTGGTTAGAATTAGAATAGCTAAGTCTTTCCACTTTGCCCTCTCATTCCCTATATTTGTTATAGAGAAATCGGTGCATGCTTTTTTTTTCTTTCTGTGGTACCTTCCATTTAACAAATTGGACAATTCACCTCATAAGAACAGGATTGCAAAATTTTAAAATCACAATAAAAAATATGGTTTTCTACTATTACATGGTTGGCGAAAGTCGAATCCTGCTTTTTATTTCTGTAAGAAGCATAATGTTCAGAAATTCCTTTTTCAAAAGTTCTGCCAGTTTAACCAACATATCAACTTATAGACAACAGATTCTTTATTTCTTTCAGTTATATCCTTATTGTTTTTAATAAATTTTGACAATTTATTATTGGTTTTATAAGCAATTTTAATGTTTCGTTTTCTTAAAAAAATAGCTATATCGTCTGATGGTTTGCCACACAATGTTTTATTACTATCTTTCGATATTATATTATATTAGGTTTTAGTTTTAGTTTGTTGTGAAGGATTTTTTTTTATCCAAGTATTTTACATAATTTTTTATATATAGGATGTAGGTATAGGATACGGTGGTTTAAAATAAATTTAAGTTAAAAATACCCCTTACCACCTTGTTGAGCAAAGAACTCTGTATACGTATTTCGGCAACTA
>JARFOC010000134.1:337117-349163 GCA_031763485.1 Osmoderma eremita
TTTATCTGCATATTTTTCATAAGAAAGTGCATATTTAGGCCAAAACATCTGCATATTTATGCGCATATTTCCACTTTCTTTTGCATATAATCCGGCCTCTAGTAATAACTATTGCCCGTTCGCCATAGGTTTTTTTTTCACTAAACTACAAAAGATTTGTTCTAGTATAAAAAATTGTGGATTACATTTTTTAAATTGTTTCACGTCCAGTTCCTCTCCGAAAACCCTGTATATTTATAATTAGCCTTTCGTCTTCCATACAGAAACACATCTGGGCCTTAATAACGTCTACTCCTCGAGATGACATAGAAACCTTTCTCAAAGCAGCAGTAATTCATCACTTAATTGACTTCAACCATGAAGGGAATCCACGTAAATGTACTTTTGACGATACTACAAGATAATCGAAACACCTACACCAGTTTCACTTTGTTCGTTATTCAGGTAAATATCAAGTATTGCATCGTCTAGGCCGGTCCAGAGTTGTAGAGCCCGGAGCGAGGATTTCACCCCTAATGAAAATAAAATACCGACCTGTCCGACCGATAAAGTTGTTTTCCGTTGACGCAATTTACACGGAGTATTTGCACTCGTCTCATGCCTGCAGCGCAGCGGGACAACTGGCTCCTCTGAATAACTAATAGAAAAGTAAACTGAACTTAAGAATTACAGCTAGAGAGAAGATAAAGTAAATGGAAAAGCAAACATATGGATGTGAGACGTGTGGTGATCCTTAGGATTTCGAGTCAGAGTATATAAAGTGTAGGCAAAAAATAGCATTTTAGCAAACTCGCAGTGTTTGAATTTATTTAAGATGCAAAGATAATCAATTTTTATTGTTGTCCAAACTCTTCCAATTAAAAAATTAAAGCATATAAATATACATTCATCGGCTCGAAAAAACGGGCACTTTTTTATAGAATGAATAAATCTTTTTACACCTGGAAACAGACTACTGTGTAATTAAATTGTATAGAGTCACTTAGAAAAAGAAAAACGGCTTGTATTGCAATATCATGAAAGTTACGGGAACTTTCTCAAAATAAACAAGAACAATAAACCTACAAAAATCAACATTAACCTTGCATACGCCTTGAAAGATTCGCTTAATATCGTGTCTTGCCACCACGAACCTGTACAACAGTCATTGTTCTTCTAGTCATTCCTTCAATGAGCTGTATGTTGTTTGAGGGATATTTTCCCATTCTTGCTGAAGAACCTGCCGAAGTTCTCAAGGGTGATGGGATAGATGATTACAAACTCTTCTACCGAGCATATCCCAGATATGCTCTATAGGATTTAGATCGAGACTACGTGCCGGCCAGTCTATTTGAGGAATGGCTACTTCATTCAGGTAGTCCTTCACTACTCCAGCGACATGTGGCCTCGCGTTGTCATTCATGAGAAGGAATTTGTCTCCTGTAAATTGTGCATAAGGGACAACATAACCTTGCAGTATCTCCTCAATGTACCTCTTGGTATTTGGGTATTTGGGAAAATGATGTCATCCGCCGGGTTATAGATAACTCCTTCCACCTCGGCCGCTTGGTCCTATTGTGGCATCCTAGAGTTCATCCAATAAGTCCAGGCCCGTGAGGTAGCTCAGAATCTTGTTGAATGAGGAGTTTTTCAGGTCATGTACCTTACGGCTGTCAGTGACCCTCTGAGAATAACGTACAAATCGGTCCGTGCTTCGATAGGTATTCCGGCCCACACCATAACTGAGCCTCCATGAATGTTGACCCTTTTACTAAAAGTACAGGGTGGGTAACGCTCTCCTGATCGTCGTCACACTCTACCACGCCCATCTGGGCTCCTAAGACTAAACTGTGATTCATTGGTAAACAACAGATGACTCCTTCAATTTTGATGTTTCCTGCAGTTGTAACCGGACAACTCGATGTTGTCTGGTAAGCTGTAGTCCTGTAGCCGGTCTTCGCGCAATCAGATCTGCTTCTCTTAACCTCCGTCTAACGGTCCTTTCACTCACATTAACATTGCCTACCTCTTTCTGAGGTAGGACAAGCAAGCGATGGTTTTGAGCGGTTGTCCTTCTTTGGAGACCTGTTCCAGATCGCTGGGTGTACACCCAATCTCCAAGAAACGCGGGTGAAGCCGCTGTACAGTGCTTCGAGATACCCCGTAGTGTTAGCCAAGCAAATCGGACTCCTTCCATTCTCAAGTAGTGCAACAACTGTTTCTGTAGGAACTGACACGTTTAAAAGCGAGCAACACCGTGGAAAACAATTTGACGTTGGTAAAAAAATATAAACTAAACATTTGAAGATCATGCCAGACACTTGATTACAATATGACATAAAATACGACAAGTTGTACATCCTCCAGTTCTCAGCTTAGGAAACCAATTACAAGAAGGTTATTACAATTATTGTCGTTTGATTTAATCAGGTACAAGTGACTGCTGCGTAATATTTGTTAAAATCCCTTCATTTCCAACGCTTTTGAGCAAATTTGTGTTCAAAAGAAAAGTGTCCGTTTTTCGTGAGTGTATTTAAAAATGTATGAATATACTTTTGGGATCACACAACACATTGTATAGTACCAGACATCCTCACGTACAGACAGCTGTTTCGGGCTACGACCAGCAGCGGATTCATGACGTAATCCCCATGCGATAACTAAGAAGATTGCGCCATGAATCGGCTGCTGCGCCTTAGATGAAGAACTTTTATTGAAGTCTAAAAAGTTGTATACGAACACATGCAAGGAGTTCTTGTTTCAACCTTATGGTCGCATTATTTGAGGCTCAAAGCAACTTTTAACAAAAATCAGAACTTCGACATCAGCAACTCCACGAAATCAATACGAACGTTTTTAAAATGTAGGTACATCGGAGACCTAATCAAAAAAATCTAAACTATTTAGTCTACAAGAAATTTGTTAATACCGTTCCGGACAAACAGTTTCTCATAAAGATGATAGGACATTTAGAAACTGTGAATTGAACTGTATCTATAAATTACTTCTTTATGCGGTGATAGCTTTTGGCATTTCGATAGTTTATCGTCGTCATGAATTGTCCGAGCTCCCAACAGATGATATTCAAGAGGAAGGATAGTAATAACTATCCTGGAATGCAAAAATGAAGTACTTAGAACTTTTACGGTTGTTGACAACACCAGTTCTTTGCAAATCTGTCGGAACTATGCTTCCTTACGACCGCCAATTAATCACAAACGATTTTTCTTCTACTAAAAAAATACTGGATGTATGAAACAACCTGTTGGTATGAACCAATTTGGGAAAATACCTTCTCTGATTTATCTCTCATTTCTTAATCTACCACATCCCGCTAGAAGAAAACTTTCGAAATTAAAAATACTACCAAAAATATTTTTAGGATTCGAAAATGAACACCTGCTTTATTTCATCTCATAACCAGAGACCCTAATGCAAGGGTTTCACCAGAAATAACAAGAAAAAAATCTAAAGATTATAATCACTAACATCAGTACTTGCCTGAACATAATACAGAGTATGTTAATACAAATAAATATGTAGTTGGATTGAGTGAATTGTTAATATAAAAATTACATTTCAATAATCTATTTCCACTTATTTTTCTCTTATGGGTCGTAGATAAAATGCTGTATGACACTTTTGTATGAAGTACTTTTATGCCTCGTGGCATAAACCCGCAACTCGTAGGTAAAAATGCTACTTCACACGCTTGCATCATAAATAACTATTTTGACAGTACTTGTTTGAATAAATATCAGTTTATAAACTAGAGTATTAGTTACGCTTTTGATTTTAATAATTTTGAGGGTTCTCCTCAGAGAGCAAGATTCATATTTATTATATACCGGGGGTTATGCAATTTTATTAGTTTCGGAAATAATACATTTAGATACAGTTGGAACGACATCAGGATGTCTTTTTGTAGTAGTAATAACAACAATAACAATCTATCTGTATTGTGCAACAGAAAGCTACATCAATCTTTAAGGAAATATATTTCAAAAACCTTTTTTGAACGTGCTTAAGAATAAATTGTTGATGTAGATAATGACAAAATTGACACAATAACTATTGAAATCGCGTTACAGGGTCTGTGTTGATGAAAACAAAATATCGCAGTCGTCGACCATTTGACAGTTCTGGTTTTGATAGACATTCTACGTCCAAATATAGTGTAAAGTTTCATACTAGAAAGTGCCGATTTGGTTTCCGCAACTATATATAAGGAATCCGAAATCGAAGAGGAAGAATTCAAAGAATCGTTGTGATGTAAGTGTAAGACAATAATGAACGTACCAACGGTCCAAAACCAATATACTGTCAAATGCGTTGGCATGTGAATTGGTAAGTAATCATGTTGATCTATCAAAGTATCCTCAGTTCTTAAACGAATCATCATTCCTAGCTTTACCTGGCTGATGCTATTTACAATATTTGCTGGCGGTGTCGAACGTATAGAACTCAAAAACAGTAGGAAACCGGTTAAGCGTAGCGTCAACCAATTCGACGAGGTGGCTGACTTTGCGGACGTCATCGAACCAGCAAATAACGAGCAGCCGGTACGCAGGGAGGTCAGGCCGTCCCTGTTCGAGCGTTCGGAGCCAGCCGTCGATAAATTTGACACATCATCATCGTCGAATACCGCGCCGAAAAAGAGGAGCGTGTCCAGGAAATACTCCAACTTACTGGACTTGAAATATTACTATTCGAGGGGGTTACCTGTGAGGAGGCATTTGAATTTCGACGCGCCGTCCAAGGAAGACAAGCGACATACGGTCGAGAATGAGGAGGGCGAAGAAAAAAAGTCGGATGAAACTTTGGGGATGGGAGTGGACGGGAAGTCCAAACGCAACTCGCCCTTGAATATACTACCAGTAATGTCGGATCAGAATCCTTACATGAGTGGTCTGGCAGATGCAACGAACGATGCTTACTTGAAGATGAGGAACTACGCGGCCACAATGATGGTTATACTGACTACCACTAGAAAACCTCAGCTGAGACTCAACGACGCCAAAGTCTTGAGTAGCAGTGAGTCGGTTAAGTCCATGGAGGTAGCTAAAGTTAGCCAACCCATAGTTCCGTCTATATCATCAACTATAGGGATATCGGAGGAGAGGAAAATAGGTCAGGCTAGAGATATTAGTGCCGTCCTAAGGAAACACAAACGTAAACAACGGAATCCAACTAAAAGCGACTCCAAGGGCGAGGAGAAGAATAGGAGGATAATCAAAAAAGATGTCTTCAGCTTTGTCAATAAACTCAACCCTCAACCTGCAACTCTCCAAGTCGTCAGTAACATCCCGGTGGTCGACACAGTTCCTGTGGCAAATGTTCCCGTCGCGGATAACGTACCTCTCTCCGTTGTGAACGCAGCACCAGTTGTTAAAGCGATACCTATACAAGAAGCTGCTATCAGTGATGCTCAAAGTTATATTCCAGCGGTTGCGACAGTTACACGGAGTGATAGTAATCAAAAGAATTCTGTATTGGACTCCAATAATCAAGCACCAGCCAATGCTATAGTTAAACATTTTGAAGGAGCACCCGTTATCAATCCAACGCATAATCAACAGGTTAAGCATCTGGATACAATAAAGTCACACCCGATGAATGCTGCACCACCTCGTCCACACCTAGCGGCTTTATCGAAACCCATTCCGATCAAACAAAGACCACTCAAAGATGAAAAGAAGGAGACTACAGAAAATCCATTCCTCTGGGAGAATAATCTACTGAAGGAGGCCAATATCAAAGTGAAACGCACCATGAAGCCTCAAGAAACGGTTTTGGAGAATCAAGGTAGGATAGCGGCCGACGAACGTAAAGACATTCCTTTGGTGACGGATACGAAGAATATCGAGATTAGCAGTAAGATGTTGACCTCGCCGCCTAGTACTGCCAACGCTGCTAGTAGCTGTATCATAAATAAGTCGCCAGAATCTGATGACGAGCAATGCAACGAGGAAGACGACGAAGTAGAAGAAGACTGCGGAATGGAAGCAATGGTGAACAATACCTGTGGTGGTTTGAGCCCCGAGGCTAAGAAACGGAGACAGGTAACTTTGCCGAGGCAAATTTGAAATTGTAATTGGCTGTTTGGTCATTTGGTTTACATACATTTTTCAGTTTAGTATTTGGTTTGATGCCTCAAAGATCATTGCGAGCAAATGCGAAATAAGAAACAATACTTGCCTAAATTATCTGATCTCATACTTAAAAATGTAAAGCAAATGGTCAATCGATATTTTGCGCTGTGCATGCACATGACATATTAACACTGGCTGCTCCAGATACATTAATAGTTTTAGGACAAGGTACAGTTCCAATATTAACTCTTTTATACACGAATCTTAGAAATTCGTCCGTCCTTACACAAACCTTGAAATTTTGACGTTGAAATCAACCTTTCGACAATCCGCGTGGTCGTATTACACTCAACATTGACACTGACGTCCGCTTTATTGTTATTTTAGGCGGACAGCGCAGACAAACAGCCCGTTGCCGGATTAGCAACGTCGCGCAAGCTAAGACTCGCTCGGAATGCAAACAACGGCAACTTCCACACAGACCAAATGAGGGCGTCTCCCGACAAAGAGGACCCAACACACAACAAAGCACACAACACCAATAGCCACAGCAATAACAGAAACAGACTCTCTTGGGGCGCGGGCGCGAAATCGAAAAAACAAATTTGCTGCGGTTTAATGTTCAGTATAAACAAAAGTTTGGCGGAAACAAACGATAATTTCTCAACCACGACTACTACTATTGTAGGGGATAACCTTACGACTACAGGCGAGCTCCAAAAGGAAAAAGTAGCATCGAAAATTGTAATGGCAACCACTCCATTAGCGCGGTTAATCGAAATACCAACCCTGAGCTTCGGTCTGAAGGGTCTCGGGCATACCCCCGTCGGTAAAGGTAGGGGCAAAAACGCTACGGTCGCTTCGTCGTCGAAGGGTAAAGGTAAAAAGCATAAAGTAACCTCTAAGGAGGGTAAACTACATAAGAAAGTCACCTTGGCTCATCTCACTACCGAATATGTCGCCGAAAAACAAATTATGCCGTTGGATTTCGATGCTAGGCGGTTGCACAAACACAAAGGGAAGGCGCGGGCGAAAGGTACAAAAGCCAAATCGAAAAGCCAAAATAGGGTTACGTCAGAAAAGAGCACGATGACCAAGGGGAAGCAAGCGAGTAAAATAGTAGCGTCCACAACTCCGTTCGCGCAATTGAAAGAAATTCCGACACTAGGTTTCGCCGCGGTGTTGTACTCGACCACGAGCACTCCCGAATCATCGAATGCGAAGGACAAATCGGTTGGTGGTGGGGTTACGGCAACTACCATTACGTCAAGTACAATTACGTCAACTACCATTACGTCAACTAGCAGTACGTCAACTTACACAGGGGAATGCATTGTCGTACCTAAAAATGTCGCGAACGCTGAATACAAGAATGATTTAATAAATAACGAGAGAATACAAAGAAGACATTAGTACATTACTCATTTGTAACCCACTTAGATTTACGTAAAACGCTATCGTTTTAACTAGTGAAATAAACCCTTAAAGCTTTTTTTGGAGTTTTATTATTGCGAAATGATTTTGAAATGCGAAATAAGTTTAACAGCTTCCATTTGCATATATGCAGAATTATTGTGATGATGTTATGTGATAACTTCTTATTCAATGTGGCAATTATACGAATTGCTATAGCAAAATATATGTAAATTTAAAAAGTTAACGTTGGATAACAATTTCTAACAAAAGAATCACAATAAGCAAGAAATAATAAATAGAATCTTATCACAACAACATATGTAAAACAGACAGGATTTGGGAAATATCTTTATTCAACGAACATTACATTAGTTGCTAGTAGCTTGAGTTGAAAGACTTTAATATTGCATGTAAAGCTTGTTTTGTCAGAAAATTTAATTTAATAACAATTCCACTATACCTCTTTCCTTCGTTAACGTGGAAACACCCTGTACATTTACAAATTTCATATTATCTATGTACTAACAAATCTACGCTGAGCGAAAAAAGAGCACATTATAAAATGTTGATAAGCCTATGATCACATGCAACATCTTAGTGCTAGTAAAAGGTATTAAAATGGATTGTGTTTTCGGTTGTGATACAAATTCTTGTGTTCTGTAGTTCACAAATTATCGAAGACACAGGAATTGAGAAACTTACAATCTTTGAGGGTTTATTTCACTCCTTAAACAAGTCTATCTTTAGCTAAACATTATATGGCGTCTTGCGTATCTTTATATAGGTTATAAATGTAATAATGTTTGCGCCTTCTTTAAATTTCCGGCTATAACCAACCCCCTAGGAAGAAATCTAATTCTAGAGTTAACCCAACACCTCCACAACACTGTAAATTTAATTGTTACTCCTCGAAATACTATCGAAAATATCGCTTTATTGTCATTTTAGGCGAGTACGGCTCAACAACAACAACCACAAAACGACACAAAGATCGGAGAAAATGGAGACGAATGTCCGAAATTCTTTACGGTCCCCTCGAAAGAGATCAGCGACGGCCTCAACAAAGCTATCGCAGGCGTGAACGCGCCAGTGCAAACGATTAATCTAAACCCGCATACGTCATCGAATTCTGTAGCAAACGCCCAAGAGAGCCCTCCAGGCGCAGATAACGCAACGAACACACAAACATCATCATCGTCATCAGACACACAATCGACGAACAACAACATCACTCAGACGCGCGACACGAAGGTGGTCAAAAAGGATGTCGAGAAACACATCCATCGGAGGAGGATGCAATACCACCATAAACCGAAAAAGAAAGCGAGAAATAAGCAGAGCAGCGGTCATAAGCGCGAGAATCATCGAAAAACTCGGAGAAACGCCGAGGAAACGCTGGAACGGCTGCGAAGGGACTTGTACGTCGCGGACGAGCTTCAGGGGCTCTTGGATAAGTTAAGCGACGAGACCGTGAGAGAGAATCGAATTAGGAGGGACGCCGCGCCATCGTCGAGGGGTGTAAATTTTTTTGAACCTCAAAATTCTCAATATTCCAATCAGAAATTTCCGCGAATTTCGGTAAAACGAGATCTAGACGTTGACATAGAGGAAAAAGACGATGAGGACAAGGAGAAGAGGTTCTTATTCACCAAACAACGCAGGAGGAAAAAGGGGAAAAGCATCTGGAAGCACTTGTTCGGCGTGCAGACGGACGATAATCGTTTTTTAAACCAGAACTTTCCAAATTCACAGTACGCGAACTATCCGAACTGAATACGCAAAATTCCCGGAGTGTGAAAACGGATACGGCAGCGCATAAGGGGGTGATCGTAGGCGGTGGGGATGGGGAGAACCGGCATAAACCGCGCAATATTCAGAGTTTGCTAAATTTCGGCGATGAGATGCATTCGACGTCCGACGAAGACGAAATCGTCTTAACCACTAAGAAACTGTTCAATTTGCCCACGAAGAAGGTGGCGAAGCATGCCGTAGAAGAAACCAAGCGTGCTACAGTAGGAACCACTACGTCCGCTGTGAATCTTATGGAAGAATGCGAAGATCTGGCGCAGATTACGGAGTCATTCATTGATGAGATTGAGACCACTGATACGACAATCACAACCACTACAGTTTCGAGTACGTCTATTTACGAAGCTCTTTTACCAAAGGTGAGACCATTAAAATTATTATCAGTTTTATCTTTATTTATCACACCTTGAATTGAAAGGATTTTGTTTGCATACGGCATTTGTAGTTCTGAGAATAAACACCCAACCATCTTGGTTTTGCCTAAAAATAGCACTAGTGAACAAAATCACTCAAAATTGTATGAGGTATCCGAATATTTGTCTTGAGGATGGTCTCTTTTATTATTTCTGCACGCAAATAAGTCGGCATATTTGTACTTTATTTGCCTTAATACCTACACACAAGAAATATCGTGGTGGATCGGCCGCCCAAATTTTCAAGAAAATCCAAAAAAATTATCTTGACAGGTTGCATCCCAATGCTTTATAAGAAGCTAAAAATAAGATACTTTGTATCATGCTTGTTGCATATGTACATAGTGGGAATGTGACGTTGGGTCACAGGTCGTTTGAATAAAGCAGTCGCTGTATGCTCACCGTACGAGGAGGTTGTTGTTTTATTGAATACCCTATATAAGATATAACATGGCGCAGTCAGTAGGATTCGAACTTACGCTCCCAGCACCGATATTATATTGGCCCGGAATGTACAGGGACATAGAAAATGTGTATTATCTTGCAAAACTTGTGCTGGATACTCTAAAAACAACTGTGAAGATCAACTCACATCTCACATTGTTCCAGATTATCCCTGGCAGCAACTAGGTGCTGATATGTTTGAATTTAATAAATGTAATTACTTAATTTGAATTGCTTAATTTTCAAAATTTCTCGAGCTCAAAAAACTAAATTCAATAACCTCCAGTCAAGTTATTACTATTTTCTCTGTACATGGTATTCCATTAATTTCATTTTCCGATAATGGCCCTTGTTTCAAATTATGGAATTCGAAATTTTTTGTAGAAACTGGGATATTAAACATGAAACGTCCAGTCCGCTATATGCGAGATCAAGTGGAATGGTAGAAATGAGTATTCAAACTATTAAAAGTATGATAAAGAAATGCAACTTTGATAAATGTGATTTAAATTTGGCTCTTTTAGAATATAGAAATACTCCCATATCACACAACATAAAATCAGCAGAACTTTTGTTCTCCAGAAATATCCGAGGTATTAGACCATCTAAATTAGATTCTCTAGAACCTAAATACATTAACTTTAATCACCAAAGACAATTACTTTTAAACAAACAAAATATTCAAAAGAGATACCATGATAGAAACACTAAAATGTTAAAGAATTTTATTGCAGGTGGAAAATGTAATGTCAAAGACAAAGTCATTTGGATTCCAGCAATAATTGTTAAAAATATAATGATAATTCGTACATAAGATAATTAACGAAATAAATTCCGGCAAAATTAAGAGGGGAAACAAATTTTATTTAAAACCTTATAAGGAACAATTCCATTATTCAGATGATGACAGTACTGAACCTATAAGAACAGAAGTTGTAAATGTGAAAGATGAAAACGAAGGAGATAACTTGAATGAATCTAAAGATCATGATTTAAATATGATGTATGCGCCTCTGGCAATAGTTATAATTTGTAAATTTTAGAATAGATATTCTGTTATCTTTTTATATTGACGAAAGGGAGATGTCGCATTTGTACATAGTGGGAACGTGACCTTGGATCACAGATCGTTTGAATAAAGCAGTCGCAGTATACTCACCGTACCAGAAGGTTTTTGTTTTATTGAATACCCTATACAATGTTGAAGTAAGGTGCAATCTTTTAATCGAAACCTTAAAAGTTCGACTTGTTTCTTGGGTAGTTAAAATTTTAAAGCAAATCGTTCAGGTCCTTTGTGAAACTAATAAAATTGAATCGAGATATGTGGTGTCATATGTTGGATCAGTTGAGTAGTTATCTTGCCAGTCCTCTGGAGATAAATGTTCCATCGAAGGTTTTAGCACGGCCAAATCGATTATGGGGTTTAGGTTCCTGGGCAGATGCTAAGTTGGGATGGTTTAAAGTGTGTCTACACCTATTTACAGTGTCTTTTATATTGGTCAAGCAAAACTACCAGTCCAGTGCATGCTTCTTTGGCTCCGTCCAGATCAGAGATAAGGGATAGTAGAGAATGGCAACTTAATAACATGAAATCGCAATTGCGTTTTATGCCCTCTACCATATGGAAGTAAATTAAAATCAGCTGCGCGGCATTTTTAAATTACTATATTTCCCGGTTATTTTTTACTACTATATTCTATATAAGTATTAACACAAAAATGAACATATGTTTATATCGAAGTCTTTATTTTTTCCGTAATCCGTCTTCAGAATTAGTTGCACAACACTTTATGGGAGGCACTGCTATTAAGGAAACATAATTAATTGACAATATACGTATGTAACCCTAAAACAACTTACAATTTTCAATGAATTTCGTTACATGCGCATGTG
>JARFOC010000134.1:352456-364102 GCA_031763485.1 Osmoderma eremita
TAAGAGTCTGTACTATATTAATCACTACACTAACTAATTGTAACAATAACACAAGAAAAATCTAGAACAAAATTGACAAAACCAAACAAGCGCAAGCAGTTGACTGCACATGTCAAGCATCAACAATAAAATGGCTTCCGGCGGTACGGTTTGTACCGGAAGTACACTAACTACAGCGCCGCCTACCACATGGAAGTAAGTTAGAACTTGTATCACTCCACTTATAATTTACTTCGCCCCCCGTGGTCCAGATCATTCGTCATTATTATCAATTCGCAAAGGACTTGTCGAGATCCTTTTGATCATTGAGTAGGTAGGGTAAGACATTGTGCACGGCATATACTTATGGGGAGCACGGTTTATTCCGCAGACGTACAGTAATATCAAAATAATCAAGTGAATAGAATAAACATTACAAGTAATTGATGACGTTGTGTGCAAAATAAAAATTAGTTATGCAAAAGAAAATCTATTTACGTGTAATTCTTACTTGTTTTCGCTGTAATTTAGGTTTTAAATGGATCCACACTATTTACATAACGGGTGTCAATTATTATTATTGTTAAAGGTGGAACAACAGAATACCACTCTAGCAGAGAATACAACGGACGACACCATGGATGAACCTGAAATTACGACTAAGAAGAAAACGACATCAAATGATGATACGGAGGACGACCAAGACAGCAGTTCAGAAACCCTAGAAGAGGAAGAAATAGAAGGTACCTCACTCCCTCCAACTAAATCTTCGCTGGGATCTACGTCCATCCAACCGTCGATGGATCTCAAGGACGTGTCAGAAGTAACCACGGAGAACGGCACGGGCGGAGGTGCTGGTGAACCGCAGAATGGTACGTCGGTCTGCGGGTTTCTCTTACCCAGAACGGCCGATGGGAAAAATAATGATGAAAGTATCGATGATACGGATGACGAATGTATAGAACCAACCAGAAAGCATACCGTTATCAATGAGGACTACGAATCGGAGACGGAAGTGCTGGCGAAAGATTTGGAGGACCAAGAGGAAGATGGCGATTATAAAAATAGTGATTTAGCGTTGGCGATGAAGAATGGGGCTACTACGGAAGAGTTTCAGCGATTATTACATGGGCAAAATAATGGAACCTCCATTATAATAGGTAATACTTTATGGTTGTACATTTAATCCACGTTTAATTCATTCAACAAAATTGTGCAGTATAGTCAAATGAAAATCTAGACTTTTGTAATATCTCTACGTGAAATTTTCTTTAAAATATTGAAACCTGTATTTAATTCTAATACCGAGTATTAAATGATCACTAATTGATTATCTTAGGACTACCCGTATCATCTGAACCAGGGGCGGAAAACAATGCAAATACGGTAGCATCGGGAGCAAATGCTGTACAAATCCAATCTCAGACGTACAAAGTTGTTCTTAGTACAACCGTTAAAGGTAGGAATACTTTAATAGTCATGATTCATTAACATACATAAGTAATACTGTTTTTTTATATTATTAAAAGTAGCAACTCCCAGTCAAGTATCTTCTGGAAAGGCGCCATCTGCAACTGGAAATGGTCCCAAACAACATAAAGGTACACCTCAAACAATCACCAAAAACGTCAAAACGTCCCACAATATGTCGAACAAACTTAAACCAGATTCTAAACTCACTAACCAATTAGAAACGGAGCATGTTAAGCCTAGTCAGATGTTAAAGAAAGTTAACAATATCAAGCACACGTCAAAATACATTGCACCGTTAGAATTTACGACGCTCGATTTCAATCCAAGGTTTCATACTACAAAGAGTCAAAGTAAACGCACAAAGTTTGCATCAAAAGCAACGACTTCTCACGAGCATATTCACACCAAACCCGCTCCCAATAAAGAGCTTAGTTCAGCTCACAAAGTTTCCTCGTCTAAGAAGCTTATCAAACCACACAGGGAGCATATCCCAGCAAAACCTCAGGGACTATTAAAGGACAATTCTAAGAATAAGCTGCCCAAATACAGACCTCCTTTAGAGCTCACCACACTCGACTTTAATGCTAAATTCCATACAACCTCACGCCGTACAGGGCACCCTAGAATAACACCTACACAATGTAGTAACGCCCATGGGGTATCTAAACAAACTCATACTACATATAAACACGCTGACGAACAACACGCAGCTTTGAAAGAGGATAAAGTACCACAACAGATTCTAACTACCAAGTTTATTCACACCACGACACATGCCACAAACACGATTGGGGAATTTAAAGTGGCCGGGACGAATCAGAAAGGCGCTAATCCCTCCTTAACTACAGGATGGGCTACTGTAAGTAAAACGAAACACGGGCATGCAGAAGGTAATGTTAAGACAACTTTAAAGATGAGAGGACCTGGTAACTATGAAGGTGCCGCTACTACAAAGAGAAAATCGAAAACATCAACTGCAAGATCTGAGACATTCTCAATAGGTATTGAACTATTGTGATATTGGTATTTAGTGAATGACATACTGATTTTTTGTACACATTGCTTTAGTATCCTCCGTCACTCAACGTACCTCAACAGAACACGTTATAGAAGTAACACCTAGCAAATCTTTGGAAACAACCGAAGCTGCTGTGGGAACTACAAATCTTGAAGAAGC
Organism: Osmoderma eremita; assembly: GCA_031763485.1. NCBI lineage: Eukaryota > Metazoa > Arthropoda > Insecta > Coleoptera > Scarabaeidae > Osmoderma > Osmoderma eremita. The sequence goes on from JARFOC010000134.1 coordinate 355,086, forward strand.
CACCGTTACAACAACGATCTACCCAGAAGCTTCACCAGAGGGTTCTCAACTCATCACAATAGGTATTGTATTACTGCAATATGTATTAGTTCGTGAAACATTTATTAAGTAATGGTTTCAGAATCCCCCGCCGCTCAAACTGCATCAACGATATCAACTATTACAGAAGCTGTACCTGATAAATCGATGGAGATCATCAAAACTGGCAAAGCTAATACAAACGTCGAAGATATTATATGCGAAATTGACAATCTATTAAAAATATTTTCGTCTACGGACGCCTCGATAAATGTAGAACTTCCCACTGAGAACCTCACAGTTATTACTGTCAAGCCTTTCAAAAACATCCCTAGACATCAAAGAAAGGGGAGTCTCAAGAAGCCTTCTCAAAGGAGAGAAGGGCCTACTGACAATACTGCCCCTACGTCTTTAACAAGCATAACGACTACACAAACTGACACGCCTTTAGATAATTCTACCAATGATTCTGCAGGTAATTCAACCGTCACTGACGTTACTGTTTCAGACCAAAGTCAAGAGAACAACACGACTGGTCCTGTAGATATCGAAGCTCAATGTGCGCTGTTACTCAGCTCCGCTAATAAAAGTGAAACAGCAAATGCTACACGAGTAGCACGGCAAGTTGATTTGTCTCAGTTAGAAGACTACAACAATCCAGCCGACTTAGAGGAATTTGGCGAAGCTCCAAATTTGAATTACAATGAAGAAGACAGTTCGTCTACACAGAACCAAGAAACGGATGTTACTAGTACTCTAAGCGACAACACCACAGATAACGAAGAAACAATTCCTTCAGAACCAACTACCCTTGACGAATATCGAGAAAATGAAGCTACAAGTAATGCTGGAGTTAGTCCTAGTGCAAAAAACATTCCTCCAGAAGTATACCCACCTATTGGAATACAAAGAAATAAAGATGTATTGAGTAGTATTGATCAAGGAAACCACAAAGTTGAGGCGAAAAATGCAGGTGGACTTACGGGAAATGCTCAAGTAATAACGAGCAACGCAGCACAAGTAGACCGTGTTGCAAGTATTGGGAATGCTGGAGGGTATATTTCAACAGCAGCAAGTATCTCCAATAGATTTCAAGAAAACCAAAATATAAATCCAACAAATACTGGACAAAGTCACTCAGCAACTTCAAGTCTTTATGGCGGTGGTCAAATTAATCAAGCTGCAGCTTTTGCAAGTCCGCAAGTTTCTGCACAACCGAACTTTTTTGGCGTTGGTGTAACGAATAAAGTTGCTGCAAAAGTCGAAGAAAATGTTCCTAATACAAACCAAGTAAACCAGATTACAAATTCCATAAACAGAATTGAAAATATTGCAAATAACGGGGGCAATACTTTTCGCGATGTGTCTAATAGTAATCCGGTAAATGCCTATCATTTCATAAGACAATTAGATGCGCCTGTACAGAATTCTTCTGCTGAACCTTCAGTAGGTGCAAGCACTAATCAGGTCAGCGCGATTGCTTCAACCGATGCGCAAATTAAGACCACGGACAATAGTATAATTGGTTCCTCATCCAGTTCGAATATTCCGGCTACGAATTTCAACAATGTCTCTGATAGTGAAAAGACAAATTTTATGTTAGATAGCAAAATTGCAAGTAATATAACACTTTCGAACAACACTCAAAATTCTCAAGTATTAAACCCTTTAGGATATACATCTAACTTTTTTGAAGAAATTTCCGATCAGTGTAGCCTTTTTGACGAATTTTCGAATAAAACCAATAAAACTAATAAAACCTTGGACGAATGGGACGCAATACCAAAGAAGAAAGTGCAGGAGGAAATGCAAGAGAACGAGGACGCGATTGACCCTAGTCAAATCGGGCGTATATCACAGGAGCTAGCTAGCGAACTGGTTATAACGCAAGTCGACGATTATAAAAAGTCCTTCGGGTCATCTACAGAAAAGACAACGCCTTGTGGTGAAACCACGACTCCTGCAAGCACGTTGGCAGCTTCTACAGTGTCCGAAACCACTACAATGGGTGCATTTGGAAATGCATTTTCTGAAACTCAAAATATTACTACTGGAAGTACAAATACACAAAACAATATTGAGTCTGGCCTTTTCACATTGAATCTAAATCCTAATGCAGATATTCTACAAACAACCACATACACTAATTTGAATCAATTCGATACATACTCTGCCACCCAAGCAAAGGTCTTGGGTGTGACTACAGTTACCGATGCTTTCAACTTCAATCAAGCTTTTATTACTTCGACGCAAACTACTATTCAGCAGATGGAATCTTTCACTTTGGCTCCCGTTATGCTGAGCCAAATTGCACAGCAAGTCGAAACATCTGCTACAGCTCCCGTAGCTTTGCAAACTTCGTCCGAGATAGGTGCTTTGAAAGTGACCAGTGCAGATAATTTTTTATTCCAAGTCGATAACAATCTTCAAGCACAGAATTCTTACGGGCAAATTACATTCCAAAGTAACGATTTTAATAATCCAGCTTCAACATTGGCTTCGCCAAACAGTTACCTTACCACTACTACAGAATTTTCGTTACTTTCACCAAACGATTATTCCACCACCACCACTGAATCTACATTGCTTTTAGCAAATGATTACCTTACGACCACTACTGAACCTCCACTGGTTTCACTAAATGGTTACTTTACCACCACTACAGAAGCTACATTACTTTCACCAAATGATTATCTCACTACGACTACTGAATCTCTTAGTATCTTAACATCATCAAACTACATCAATATGGATAATCAAAACATGTTGCCACTGATGGAAGCTGCCACATTTCCAAGCAAAATCACTCAGCAGCAACCAGAGTTACTTACTCCTAGCCAATCAGTGATAATTGAAACGTTTTATTTTCATACCGAACCATCGGTAGTACAAGAATTTCCATCGCAAAAAGCTCATTCGAACACCGTTGCAAAGACACCTAGTATACCAATAATATCAACAACACAACAAAAGTTGGAAACCAAGAGTCCAAAGAAAGTTCCCAGCAAAATTAAACCAGTGGCAGATACTAAGCAGCATTTCCAGCAACTTGTTGGCAATAGTGGCAAATCAGACCAACACATAACTGCAACGCAACATAAAGGAAAAGCAATGACAACCCCGAAACATGAAATTGCAACTGTTAAACCCCAAAAGCCCAAGATGCCTAAGTTTAAGGCTATTAAACCCCAAGCTGAAGCAGCAAACGCAGTAAATCAGTTACATTTTACGCCACAGGAAAGTACTTTGTGCGATATCTGTAATGATACTTCGACAAAGCAAACAGAAATAACTCATTCGACGAAACATCATTCTACGAAAAAACACGCTACAGGACAAACTGAATCACAACAAGTCCCAAAGCAGCATACTACGGAGCAGGCTGGAAAAGCAGGTAATTCTGCTTCTCAATTAACAGAACTAAATTCTCAAATTGTAATTATTACAGAACACAATGAAGAGCAAAACAAAAAAGCAGAATCGACGCACATTTCTGGAGAGGAGGCTATTACTAAATCAACAAATGAAATTTCAGCAGAAACAATAGTACACAGAGAGCATGTCGAGGAAACTACGAAAGAAGCAACAACTTTGATGAAACGAGTAGAGACATCGGAACTATCAGCAAAAAGTGAAGCACAAGTTACACAAAGCGAAGAAAAAACTGCAAAAATAGAATCAACGGCAGTAGTTACACTATCGGAAGCAACGCAAAGTGCTGAGGCGCCCCTAACAGCGACAGAGCATGCGGAGGAAGCTAGTGAAGCAGCGTTAACAGTTAGTTCTGCAGAACGGACTATGCAATCAACAGTTGCAAGCACGATGGAGGCTGGTGAGCTAATATCGGCATCACACACAGAAGCAGAACAGGTCACAGCACAAATAGCAGAAATTACAAGAGCAGAATCAACACCACATGCAAAAGAAGAGACTACACTTCAAACGATGGTTGTAAGTACAGCCGGAGTTGAGAAAGAAACACGTACTGAGACGCAAGAAAATGCAGAGCAAAATACGAAAGTAGAGTTAACAACGCAAACTGAAGGGCAGTCTGTGTCAGTAGCCGCAGATACAGTAGAGCCCGGAAAAACGAAGGTAGCAGGAGAAAGTATTAGTGTAGACGTAACAGTAACAGCTGCAGGTCCACGTGTGTCTTCACAGGAAATTAAAACCTTAACAGAACAAGTAGCAGAGGTCACAAAAGCAGAAGAATCAACTGCACATACAGAACATACTACGCTTCAAGCGGTGACTGCAACGGCAACTGAAGTTAGCAAAGAAACTTCACAAGTAGAGATACAGCAAGATACAGAATATACCACGCACACTACAAAAGTGGAGTTAACAATGCAAGATGAAGGTCAATCTCCATCAATAGCTACAGGGATGGTAGAACTTGGCAAATCAAAAGCACCTGAAGAAACTGTCAGTGTAGGTGTAACACTGACGGGTGTAGATCTAAGTGTGTCCCGACAAGTAACTGAAAGTTCAACAGAATTTGGGAAGTCGAGTGTACCATCACAGACCGAAACGATGCAGACTACAGAATCTGGAAAGGAAACTACAAAATTGGAATCAACAGTATTTGCAGGTGCCACTGTTTCAGGTACTTTGCATACAGAGGCTTTAAAATCTCAAGGACAGCAAATTACAAAACAAACAGAAGAATCTGCCAATGTTGAGTCAACGACGATTGTGGCAGAAATGTCATCACGCGTTCAAGAAGGGCAACTTACAGAAAAAGGGGAGGAAACTATGAAGGTAGAATCAACAGTATCTAGTGAAGGCGTGACCACAGCTGTTACCACAGATACAGGGACTAGAGAACTTGAACTATCAGAAGAGCACATTGTGGAATGGCAAACTACAAAAAATGCGGAAGAAACCATAAAAATAGAGTTAACAGTACATGCTGAGGGTCAAACAGAATCAACGACTGCATCTATAGTAGAGCCTAGCAAAACAGAAGTTACTCAATTTATTGAAACAGAACATGCAGAAGAAAGTATAAAGGCTGAATCAACAGTAATTACCGAAGGGCAAACGTCAAAGCCAATAACAGGTTCAGTAGATATTGAACAATTAGAAACAAGGGTTCAAAGCGCAACACAAATAGTTACGAGAACTTCAGAAGTAATTGGTAAAACAGGAAGTGCTAAATTCACTGAAACAGAACAAACTATAAAAGTGGAATCCGCAGTAATTACTGAAGTAGAAGCTTCAAATCCATTCACAGGCTCAATAGGAACTATACAAATGGAAACAACACTACAAGGTGCATCGCACATAGTTACGGCAGAGGTTACCCAAACTACCGAAATAGAGCAAACTATAAAAGTTGAATCAACTGCAACTACTGAAGAAGCTTCAAAGCCCATAACAATTCCAATAAGTACTGGACAATCGGAAACAACACAAGCAGTCATAGGTACTGAACATCTTACACAATATGAAACTCAATCGACAATATCTAGTGAAGAATTTACTACACCAAAACCTATGACAGCAAGCTCATCTCCAGGTGGCCAATTTGAAGTAACACAACACATCGAAACAAGTCAAAGTACAGAACATTCAGTCGACATTGTTAAAGTACAGTCAACAGTATCTACTGAAGGATCTAGCACATCTCGGTCCTTTCCTTCAGTGACATTGCAAGCTGGAAAATCAGAAATAACACCACCATCGGAAGCAGCAGCACAAACCGGGACACGGCAAGCCACTCAAAGCGGAGAAGAAACTACTAAAGTAGCATCCTCAGTCTTAGGGGGAGAACAGACACTACCTCAAGCAGTAAGTGCAACAGAATATGCAACATTAGAGGCAACCCAGCATATAACCGAATATGGAGAAGAAGCAAGCAAGCAAGAATCTACAATACAGGTTGAAACTACACCAATGTTCCAAACTTCATTGGAATTCAAGATTTCAACGCTGCCTGTATCTGAACAAGCAACTGAACGACTAGTTACGAGTGGTGCATCTACTGAAGCTTTACAAATAACAATAGGCAGTAGCCAAACTACCAAAACCGCTATCGAACATCACATAGAAGTGCAGCCGTCAGTGCCACTTCAGGATTCTACGCAAATAATTCAATCTGTAGAGAGTGGAAAATCGGAATCACATACTGCACATTATACCGAAGAAGAGTCTACTAAACATACAGAAACAACTGCAGCTTTATACTCTGAAAAACATACCGAGTTCGAGCAAATTAACGAACATTCACAGAGTATTGAAGGATCAGTATTGACAACTAATATCGAACATCACACGAAAGTAGATGTTGGTGAAGACAAGGAACTAGAACATGCAACTCACACAGCAGAACATACAGAGGTGGTAACTGATCACAAGACACCAAAGACCCCGAAACCAAACACCGCTGGACGAGCAACAGAGAAAGAAAATCAGGACAATTTATTGCACTTTTCTGAGCACGAACCCACGATATGTGAAACGTGTAACATTGAAGAAAGTGGTAGCCCAGAAAAGTATTTAACAGGTTTGAAGCACACAGACAAAGGATTGTTAATGACGCAACCAATGCAAATTACACACAAACAGCACGAAGAAGGACAAACTGCCGCAGAACATGCAGTCGAAGAAGAAGAGGGGCTCTTGGGCGGATATACAAACAAATATTCCGAGTCAGCAGGGATCACTGAACATGCAGAGAAACATATCCCTGGAACACATACCAAAGTATACCATGGAAAAGAGCACATTGAAGCAGAACATAGCAGCGAACAAAAAGAAACTAAAAAGACTACAACTAGTGCCAAACAACAATCGAAGATGGATCATAGACCAATGAAGATTATTACGCCCAAGGAAACAACAGAAGAAGAACCAACATTGTGCGACATATGCGATTACTATGAAGAAAGTACTACCAATAAAGGTAAATTTGGATCTGCGGAAAAGACTACTGAACTTAAAAAAGTCGAAATACTCGTGACAACGCCTCATGTAACAGAACCCTTGAAAACAAAACATATTACACACAATGTGGAGGAAGCTACGGGAGGCAAAATGACAGAGCACGCGAAAGAACACACCGTGGTTGACCATGGAAAGGAATCCAAGCAACATGAAACGACTGAGCAGGTTGAGAAATACACAGGGAGTAAATCTGTTCAACACATAACGGAGCATGCTGAAGAAACTACCGCAGCTAAATACCATACAAAAGCTGAACACGCAACAGAGCATGCGGAGAAAGCCACAACAGTTGAAATGATAGAGGATGTTATTGAACATACAGGGAGTGAACATGCAACAGAACATGAGGAGAAAACCACGAAAGTTGAAACAACAGAACATCCGGCAGAACATAAAGAGGCGGAACATACCACAACGGAAGTTGAAACGACAGAGCATATTGCAAAACATACAGAAGCCATAGAGCATGCCGAGGAAACCATGAAAGTTGGAACGACCAAGCAGGCTGCAGAACAGGTCGAGACTGAACATACAACAGAGCATACGGAAGAAGCTACAAAAGTTGAAGAACACACAGGGGCTGAACATGAAACAGAACATCCCGAGGAAACCACGAAAGGTGAAACCACGGAACATGTAGAGAAACATCTAGAGCATTCAACAGAGCATGTGGGCGAAACAACAAAAGCTGAAACCACAAAGCACACTGAAGAACACACGGTGACTGAGCATATAACAGAGTATGCGGAAGAATCCACGAAAATTAAAACGACAGAGCATGTAGAAGAACATACAGAGGCTGACCATACAACAGAACGTGCGGAGGAAAGAACTAAAATTGAAACGACGGAGTATGTTGCAGAATATACAGAAGCTCAACATGCAACACAGCATACGGAGGAAACCACGAAAGTTCAATCCACAGAACATGCTGAAAAATACACAGAGACCGAACATGTAACAGAGCACGAAGAAGAATCTACGAAATTTGAAACGACAGAGCATGTCACAGAACATACAGAAGCTCAACATGCAACACAGTATCCGGAAGAAACCATGAAAGTTGAAAACACAGAGCACACTGAAGAATACACGGAGACTGAACATATAATGGAGCATGCGGAAGAATCCACGAATATTAAAACGACAGAGCATGTAGAAGAACATACAGAGGCTGAACATACAACAGAACGTGCGGAGGAAAGAACTAAAGTTGAAACCACAGAGAATGTTATAGAACATATAGAAGCTCAACATGCAACACAGAATGCGGAGGAAACCACGAAAACTGAAAGGACAGAGAATGTAGAAGAACATACAGATGCCGAATACGCAACAGAGCATGCGGAGGAAGCCGCTAAAGTCAAAACCACCGAGTATGCTGCAGAACACACAGAAGCTGAACATGTAACAGCACTTTCGGATGAAACTACGATTCATGCAGAGCAATATACAGGGCATGCAGAGGAAACACGGAAAGTTGAAACCACAGAGCGTGCTGAAAATCACAAACATATAACAGAGCATGCGGAAGAATCCACGAAAACTAAAACGACAGAGCATGTAGAAGAGCATACAGAAGCTGAACACGGAACTCAGCATGTGGAGAAAACCACAAAAGTTGAAACGATAGACCATGTTGCAGAACATACAGAACCTAAACATGCAACACATAATCCGGAGGTAACCACGGAAGTTGAAACGTCCGAGCATGCTGAAGAACACAAGGAGACTGAACATGTAACAGAGCATACAGTAGAATCCACAATATTTGAAGCAACAGAGCATCTTGCAGAACATATAGAGGCTGCACATGCAACAGGGAATGCGGAGGAAATAACGAAAGTTGAAACCACAGAGCACGCTGTAGAACATACAGAAGCTGAACACGCAACAGAGCATGCGGAGGAAACCACGCCAGTAAAAATGACAGATCATGTTGTAGAACATACCGAAGCTGATCATGCCACACAACATGCGGAGGAAACCGCTAAAGTGGAAACTATCGAGAATGCTGCAGAACACACAGAGGCTAAACATGTAACAGCATA
>JARFOC010000134.1:364202-419950 GCA_031763485.1 Osmoderma eremita
GCCTTCGCGCGTGGGGTCCAAAAAAATGAAATTTGAACCAAGATGGCGGGTAGAGTGAACTATCCCTATGATCCCTGGTAATACCATAACTGCAAATATCGACCGCATTATGACATGGTCGTCGATCAGTTCTTTCACTTGTCGTTCAATATTTTCAGGCTGGAATAACACTTATGACGTTACATGGTTAACGCGGGTTGGTGTCTTCCCATTTTGACACTATTCTATCACCATTACCTACCCGTTTACGCAACTTTACGAACAAATATGTTCACTGTAGTGTTAATGTTTGTCAAATCCAAACAAAAATGTTTGAAATAAAACCACACCTTGATTAATAGTTTTAAAATATTTATTTTTATAGTAAGAAGGAAAACAATCCATTCGTTTTAAAACTACGTATTATGTATAAATATAATATGTATATATATAATGTATATGTAAATCAGCAAAAAATTATTTTATTTCTTTTTTAAATAGGCACAATAATTCATAAACCTTGCATTTTTTGTTCATGATAGTTAGGCACTCTACATGTGTACATAAATATTGTAAATTTTGATTTTAATAACAACAAAGGTAAACTACATAATACAATAATTAATTAGAAGAAAAAATGAGACGAAATTATTTAAATATTAACATTACACGAAAACGTTTGGCACTACATTTAACATGATGAAGATACAGTAGAATAATCTGCAAGAATTAATGAAAAAAAAAGATAAGACCATATGATTAAGAAAAAGGCATTGCCGTTAAATAAAGAAAAATATAAAATTGACAATGTCAGCACCATAGTTAAGCGTAAATTTTTTTTTGCTTTGCGACGCAATAAAGACTATACAAACTAGAATTAATACAGGAATTATTAGTCAGTGGCTATATTTATATTGAATGATACAGAATAGTATAATTTAATCGGGCAATAAAGATTTTGGATGTAGAAAAAATAGTTTTTAATTTAAAATTATTTTGTTACAATCGATTGTTAACACGAACAACATGTAAGATAGTGCTCCTCTAGTTTTAGGCCTTGTGGTGTGCAATACACAGTTGAAGCTACTAATTTAGATCAAATTTCGATGTACAATGTCCAAAGCAAATAAAGTAACAAAACCGCTTAAAATTTGATATGACACAAAATTTAGTATATATTCACGGGTGTTTTTTGTTTGTTTATTAGTCACTATATACCCAACGATACGTATATATTAAATTTGTTAATATACACATGGCTGAATCGGTTTTATCACAAAATCTGCTTCTAATTTTTCAATTTGTGTAAATTTTATCGTCATCATTCGAACTTAAATGTTTTAGTAGCAGACTCCTGTTTCGTACTCCTTGTCGTCGATACAGTTTTCTTCTCGGTGACTTGTTGCGTTACAGATTTCCTCAACATCCTCTGCTCTAAGGTCTCGGCATCTTTTAATTCTGGAGCACTAGTCGTATACTCAGTCGTTGTGTAATTTCCATTTTTAAAAGCTTCAAACCCAATATTACCCGTTGGAGATAAAAATTCAATTTTTCCTTGCGGCGTGGTTGTATAATATTTCTCGGATGTTGTGTATTGGAGGGGTTCGGAGTTTGATTGGTACGATTCATACTTATACGTATTAGTTTGGTAGCCGTCAGGAGTTTTATAGGTATTCCTAGAAACTTCCGATGTTACATACCCTGGCCCTGATATTCCACTATTGTAACTTTTATACTCGTCTATTTTGGTTGGGGAATCAACTTTCCAATTGACATCTAACTTCGATGAGGGTGCCGTTGTGCTCTGAGGCGAAGAATATGGTTTGCCGAAGCTGTTTGTCGGCGAGGTATGCTGCTGTTTCGATGTACTGCCATATTGATTGAGTGAACTCGAGTATTGGTTTGGCACTGCATATTGAGTGGTTGTTCCGTAAGTTTGGGTGTCGAAGCTCTTCGACGTTGGACTATAGAGTTTTTCCGATGAGTATTGAGTTGGGTAATTCGTGTATTTGGGAGAGCCTTTGATGTAGGATGAGTAGGAGTCGTAAGATGATGAGGATTGGTCGTAAGTGTTTGCTCCACCGTATACAGCAGAGTTTAAAGCGTTAACCTCTTGTAGTAAGTTAACCCTGTTCCTCTTTTTATATTCTAACGAGCTGACTTTTTCCGGGCTTTCTAAGTGACTGTATTTTTCGTTGATACTATGGGGGTATTTGTATTGTGGATGTTCTTGTGGTGGTTGATAATCCGGGCTAAAACGAAATTACAAAAAAAAAAAGAAATTATCGTTTTGACGATTATAACAAGCTTTGCATTTCTTTAAAATAGATATGGAGAATTACACATCGCGTCCACGAATTTTCTGCAAAATACGCTATATGAATGCCACGACATTTTACATTAAATTTATTAACAGACGTTTGGTACGCAATTTTTTCAGTTCCATAAAATTTTACTAAATGAATCGGACGCTGTAACGTAAGCATAACTCTAATCACTTTGACAGTTTCGGATAATACCGAAATTCTGAGTGTAATATCAACTTATAACACAAATTTTGGAGAGTTTAGAATTTTATGGATATTGGAGAAATTACGTACCAAGCGTCGATGAATTTAATGTAAAATATCTTCATATTACAATTAATACCTTAAAAACACTTTACGAACCTCGTTCTGTAAGTAGAAGGATATAAACAAAAAAAAACAAATCCAATGAGGATAACTTTGTTGAAAATCAAAAAGAGTCTTAATTAAAAGAGCTGCAAAATTTGGAGTTAGTGGAAAATGTAGAAAAATAACAAAACATAGGCCTCGATCGAGACAGCATGACGTCACTTCAATGTCTCGAGGCCTCGTGAGCTAGCTTGTGTTAAACCATACTGGAGAGTAAATGTTATGGACAATAGTTTTCTGTCACGAAATTTTCTTTGCCAATTGAAAACTGCAGATTTACTTAAAATGGGACAGTATCATCCCATAATTGCAGGTATTGTTGGTCAGAAGGAAATCGGAATTTTAGAATCAATACAAACAAAAACAAAGACTTTGGAGGACGAAATTATTGGCCCCTATTTCTTACAAGAAAATTTAAACCAATTAAACTATTTGGAATTGTTAAAAAATGGTGTTTTATCATCACTGGCGGATGTCAATTTAGAGATTTATTTTCGACAAGATGGATTACATTACATATAGCTCTCGCAACGAAATAGCAGACTATTGACAGCGATAATATTAAAATCATACCAACACAACTTTTAGAAAATGCATAATAATCTCAAATCTACTGACATTTCATCCGCGTAGGATTTCTTCAATTAGAGCATTGCCATTTGCATAGATAAGGTAAGTTGTCAACGCACTTACGGGACATTTGTCATTTTGACGTTCTATTTGGTATTGATAGTTTTCGTATTTTTTTAACCATAACCTATCTATATACCTGTCAAACCATATGATATGCTTTGTAATGCGTGGCAACCATGTCATTAAAAGACGAAATGTCAAAAGTCGGTTGTTTAGTTGCAAGAGCTATAAATTCATTTAAAGAAATTGAAGCCATCATGATTTTACAGAAAGGTGGATCGGACGTTCTGGACCAATACATCGCCTAGATCGCTTACCAAAATTAACACCTATGGAATATTACTTTTGAGATATGTAAAGCGAACAGCGCTTGAAAGTAATGACTTTGGTACAACCTTGGATATTTTAAAAGGAAAAGTATGTATGGACGATAATAAGCATAATAGAAATCGAAACGTAAAGAGACGTACAGAAGGAACTTAGATACAAAGTGTAAGAATGGGTAAGTGTAGATTACATTGAATAATGTTTTCTATATCAAAACTATTAAAAAATAAATTTTTTTTGTAAGGGAAACGCTTAAAACGAAAGCATCAATGAAAAATATATCAAAATCATGTCGCTAAACTATTGCAGAAAATTCGTGGATAAATGAATTTGATGTTAAAATTTTGTTGTTTTTTAATTAATTTAAGGTTCAAACATGAACAAAGGCATAATTTTATCCGTGAAACTTAATCCCTTTACCACTTCCACAATAGGACCAAGCGGCCGAGGTAGAAGGAGTTATCTATAACCCGGCGGATGACCCCACAAAATAAGGACGGCCTTACGAAAGCATTACCAACAATAATAAAACGAAAATACTGCTACCAATTACGAAAAATTATTTTAGTACGTTAAATAAATAAGGGATAGATAATAGTATAGAGGAGACAGTAATGCAGACATGCACCACGAAAACTTACCTAATACTTACACGTGATTAGTTTTCAAACCCGTTTGCGGTTCGTCCACGTCTTGGGTGACCAATTTGGCCTTTCTAATCGTCTTTTTTAGTTCAACACTGCCATGCAATAAATGAATAAAAAAAGGAAAATATAAATAAATCAAACAGTTAGTGAGTGACATGCGCGACAGATGAGATATGGGTGATTTAGCTGTACATCAGAATTCTGCTTTTTAATTAATGTGTTCTATCGAACAAAACAAAATTCTGATGTCTAGCTGGTTGCATAAATCAAGAAGTATTCAAAAATACGGGAAATAATGCAACAGTGACATTCGCAATGTGTGAAAAGTGAAAGATATGAAACAATGCTGTATCATTTGTGATTAGAAATAAATAATTGATTTAAAAATACATAAAATAAATTTTATACATACATACGAATTTGTAGAAATATGTAGTCATGAGGAATATGATTTTATGTATTTTAGGGAATGATGCCACAGTTTTAGTTTTTGGAACAATGGAAGGAAATGGGGATATAAAATATTAATGATTGCAAACATTTTGTTTTAACAGCTATTGAACGTACGTGAATTTAAATTAAGGAATTATCTTACTGTGATGCCTTGGAAGTCTGATTTAAACCTGTACGTAACTGAGATGTGTGAGGTGTACCTTAACATTACCACCGGCAGTAAAAGACCTCAATGCTTTGATGTCACGCGTCTGTTACCACAGTATTGCTAAGTGAATATATTTTATATCTAGTTACCGAAACTTGCTATATTCATTGAACAAATGCATATTAAAATAAAGTTAATAAAACGAAAAACAAAAACCGAAAGTATTACAAATATAAACAAAATGTAGTTTTTGAAAATATGCAAAATTATCGATGGTTTTTCCTTTGAAATTTCGTTTTTCCATGATAAAATTGAAAGGGGTGCGCCGAAGAGCTCAGTTGGCGACTGGCACTCTCTTTCAAAAGGCCTTTAAAATAATAATAAATAAAACTAATATTTCAGACTAAAATACGAGCCATGTATATTCACGAACACCTTTTCATGCTGACGTCACACAGCAGCGTCAGCATGGCGATCTTGTCCTTTCGGAGGTAATAACCTTAATCGTGTATTACGGGAGTTGCCTCGAAAAAAAAAAACCAACACTTAATATGCAGTTAAACAGAAGGGGAAGAGAGAGTTTGAAGTTTTAAGAAGGCAAATTTACACTTTGCACTTTGGTTGTACACAACGGATGTTCCATCCGCAGTGAAAAGTGTAAACTGTGTTTTCATCTGCTTTTTATCCAGAATGAAATTAAGGGTGACAGCGATTAAAAAAAAGTGTAAATCGAATCCCTACTTTGGATGAACTGAATGGATGATCCATTCTGGATGAAGGGTAAATTTATAATTATTATAGGGAATAAGATGGCGCTGTCGAGGTTACCGTTGCAAAACGCGTCAAGGGTCACAGCAAGATCAAATCACTATTTCGACAAAGGACATGGTTTCTTTTATTCGATAAACTTAGGGCACTTAATTTTGAACAAACAAAAATTATCTAACCTTAATTTATTGAGGAATACTAAGTAAGATTAACTTCTTTAATCACGTCATCCACGAATTTCACCTAATTTTTTTAAACAAAATTGAGTAAAATTCTTTTTATAAACTCAGAAAAATAATTCCTAATATAAATATATATATATATATATATATGTATATATATATATATATATATATATGGATGTAATGTAAAATTAGTTCATTTAATCATAAATTTCTAAACAGATGGATTTAATAGTGGGGATAGCTCGTGGAAAGTTTGTTGCCTTTTACCTTATTCTTGTGTAATAAAATACGAAATACATTTTCGATAAACATGAAATATGTAATCGTTCTTAAGCGACATGCTAAAAAGTAAAAACTACGGGTGGATTAAAATGTCCATGCAGGATGGGTTGTTAGTATGGTTAAATACACACACCTTCGACTCACCGCGCAGTATTGCCATCTATCGTGGAACTGACGTAACCATCTGTATCTTCACCGGAAGTATCTCCAGTCTTGTGCTTGTATTTCGCTTGGTTGATGGCCGTAAGCTTACCTCTGGCTTCCTCCAACTCCTTTTCGATTCTCAACACCTCAGATCTGAAATTATTGGCACGATTTATGTATATAGGTTATCTTTAGCTTCTTTTCTTAATAAAGAACTTTATCGGATCTGACACTCATGTTAAAGTTTATTTATTTTACTTCTTTCAACAACAAATTTGGGAATTACTCATTAAGAAAATGTAAAATGTATTGAGTATTTCCTGTCCTACAACAAGTGTCGCTTATTTAAATCAAGAACTTGGAGAACACATGTGAGGTAATTAAGACTTTCAAAATCTTCCTACATCTGAGAGAGTTCGCACAAGAAGACCAGTTGTTCTTTCACCAGCGCTAGAGTCACTTACCTCGCATTAATTTCCAAAGCGATACGTCCAACCATTTTCTTATTAAGTACGAACGATCTTTCCTCGTCCACGTTGATAGCCTGCTGCGCGGCACGTACTAAATTATCTGTCGATTTCAACACGGCATTTCCAGCTTGTTGTAACCGTCTGGTAGCTTCAGTATCTCCTTCGGCCTTCACCTTACAAGCAACTAGTAAATGTGCGGTGGAGCTGGCGACTTGTTTTGCAGACGAAATCAACTTTTCTTCGGTAGCGAGACCTAAAAATACACGGAACATAATACTTACAAAGCGAAAGGGACCCAATCCATCACCCATTACCTTGAACTAAAGCGTTGGCGCTTTCCACCAAGCTGTGTGTGGCTGCCGCTACTATTCTAGCAGCTGAGATTAGTCCTTCAGACCACTGGCCGTCATCTGACGAAGTCAGGGGTGTGCTAGACATTTTTCCACTGTCAATTAATTCGCGTTGAGCGGCGCTGGCCGCTTTGACCAGGGCGGAAGTTGCTGCGGTTATAGATTTGGCCGCCTCTATTATCATCTCGTCAAAATTCATTGATTCGTCTAAATCGTGTGCCTGTAACGGAAGAGACAAATAAGTTCAATTTCCGTTGCGTGTTGACGTATAAAGAATTCAAACGTGTAAAATTTACGGACTTACCAACAAAGGTTTACGTCGGCAATATAAGCCACTGTAATAATATGTTTGACTCCTGGGTGTTCTTAAATTGACAACCAAGAATATCAAACATATCTTACAGTAACCTATCACAGAGGGCGTTTCCAGTTATAACCGTTATTAATAAATAGGGTGTAATAGAAAAATTTATTGAAACCGTAGGACAAGGACTTACTTTAATTGATTTGCGAGGGCGCAGATTTGCCAATTTTTTAGCGGCAGCGTCAATAGAGGCTGCGGCTCCCAGTAATTCGTTCTCAGCGATGACTGTTGGATCATCTGGGTCGACCCAGTCACTTCCTGTTGAAGATAAATTCAATAGAATCATTTTAGGTAATCAAAGAAAGTTCAGATACAATTTTACAAATATTAAGAAAATCACATTTTTTCTAACATCTTTAACAAATTATAATGATTTGGGTTTTGAACGTAAATGTGCAGAAAATCATTGATAGCTGGCTTTTCTATGAATAAGAAGTGCACTCAATATAGAAGTTTGTTTAAGAAACACATCGTTTAACTATCTCGTAAACAATTTACATGAGTGGTTCAAGCAGTGGTGTTGCGCCTAAAAGCATACAAAGGCGTCGTTCCGTAGTTTTACTAAAAAAAAAAAAAAAAAAAACAAACGACTTCTCAGCTTATGTTTTTGAAATGGGAAAACCATCCAGTCTCTGACCATAGAATGTTAAAGCTTCAATCAAATTTTGCAATGAGAAGCCACTAGTAATTCATGCTATCCTGGAAGGTAATCGATTACTGACGAATTAATAAATGAAATTGCCATTTTGAATCAATTTTCATAAGACGGAGCAGCCAATCACGTGCAGATTCAAGAGGCATCACTGAAGCTTCTGTATGTAGTACAGTGCCGAGAACTATGACAAAACATTGCACCAATTGCAAGTTGAGTATTGATGTGCATTATATAATTAATAAATATTTAATAAAATCTTTTTAGAGTGTGTTATAATTTAGATACTTTTCATGGGAATAACCGACAACTGTCACAATGAATTTCAATGCAAGAACCGCCAACTTTTCACACGATCGTATATATGTTTCTTTGGATCTGCTATTAATGTCATAAAGATAAAATATATGTTCCATGGTGATGCCGCGATATCGCAGTGGTAAGAGGGCTAGACTTCTGTACCGGAGATCGTTGGGTAGAACCTCCGTTGCGGCAGCGTGTTGTCGGTATCTCTCCCGGTGCCCATTAGTGTTTAGGGCAATTCACCACTGCTGCCCTTTTACGGCGAGGGGAGGCAGACATGCCCTACGGTGTAATACCGAATTTAAATGTTCTCCCTACCTTTAAGCAATTCTGCCACTGTGACCAATTCAGTAACTGATTGTGCTATCCTCCTAGAAATCAGCGGCAAAGTGCTCTTAGCATCCGTAGAGTTACCGTTCAAAATGGCAACTAGCAGCTCCCTAAATTGTTGTGCACATTCGTGGCCCGCATTTAAAGTTCGTTCTTTCTGTTCGTGAGTCTCGGCGACATTCACAGCGCAATTCTAAACAAAACATTAATTGAAGATGCTAAAAACATAAAACAATTTTAGACTAATTTACCTTGACAATAACCAACATATCAGATATTGCTTTTCTAGACATGTTTGCAGCTGAAATTATGTCGTCCTGCTTGTTGCTAATTCCGGCGGAAACTGATTTTGCAGTCGCTTTAGTGATGGCTTTCGTGCATCTGATGATATCCTCAGGCGTGGCTCCCGGTTTGCCTGTCTCACTTGAGTACAAAGCCTAAAAATATCAAACTGTTATCAATCGTAAATGTAGATTTTTGGGAGGATGCCGCAACCTTCATTTCCTGCATTATAGCTTCGACTGTAGCTTCTAGAGCCCTGGTACCTCGGGTATGTTCGTCTTCCACCGCCTTTACCGTTTTTAGCAGCGAAGTAACGTTGGTTACCATAACCTAAAAACATCGGGTATAAACGAATGTAAAAACATCGACTGTTTCCAGGGATTTCGATAACATTGTACAATAGATAGTGTTAGTCATGAATTAAATCATAATAAAGATTGTTAAGGTTAATGTAAAGAGGTTAAATAATGAATGCTAATAAAGAAACAGATAAATCTACAATCGAAAAATAAAGGGGATTAAAAAGAAAGAAAGAAATAAATGTATCATAAATAGTGTATATACATACCAACCAAGGATGTGATATTGTATTTTTTGATTTACAAAGGAAAGATGCACATATTTCAAAAATAAAAAACCTAATTGCAATAAATATTTATAACATTATCACACCAGAGAAATAATTCAAATTTTCTACAGGAGAAAAATGTGTTTATTTGTAAAGAATTCTTTTAACTGCAGCAGGGATACTCACAAACAAATAATGTATAACAACATAGTTATGTATTAAGACACATTTGTATCATAACGCATCTATGAATATGTGAAGAGTAGTAATAAGATATTTTATTAAAAAATTATTATAAAAAAATAATGTAATGATACAAAAATAAAATCAAAAAAATAAGAATACAACAAATAATAACATTAGATTAAAGCTTGTAGATACATAGGAGTGCAATAACAAAATTTTCAAGCGTATTTGCGAAGGATATGAAATGGTTGGTTACATGGTATGGTAACACTATAAAAATATGAGGGTAAAATTAAAACAATCAATGATATAGATACATTGATTTCGATACGAACATTCCGTTTAGTGACAGGTTCAAAGATAATTCTGTTTTAAATACCTTTAACATTTTCTAAAGGGATTTTCATGTAAATTTTCCAATAGATTACTAAAAAAATGTTTGTAATAATTGCACCTATCACCATTCTTGAAAACATTACACCATCACAGCTTATACAACCAATATGTGGTGACAATTATGGATGAAAAGTGATAATAACTACTTTTGCTTGTTAGTGTTTGGCTGTATTATGTTGAAAACAGTGTGTAAGGATGTAGTGAAAGTCGAAAACTTAATAGACGTTCTCAATTATATAGTATATTTGTATCTAAGATAAATATCGGGTCCCACATGAAGTTTTGTATCTGGGGTTCGGAGGTTTGAGATTGTGAAAATGTGAAAAGAAAAAAAAACATCTTTCGGTTATGCTGTGATCAGAAAGGAGATGCTAAAATATCGCTATTTTTATTTTGCAAAAGACTATAGTGTTAAGAACGAGTCTACGAAGGGTGATTGAAAGTATCCGTGTTTGAAGTCAGATGGCGCCACTAACGTCGAATCTGTATATCTTGTTTAGCGTCATCGTTCAAACAAGGACTGTCAATATTTCAGATAAATTCATCGTGTTTTTGTTTTAGTATCTGTCGAAAATGAATAAATTTGAGTTTGTTGTACCTAATTATAGCAAAGTGCAGTGGTTAGATTCTTGTTTCTGGTTGGGAAGATGTGTTTGGAAATCAAAGAAAAGTTTTATGAGTTTATGAGGACCTATCACCTTCGACGACAACCATCAGATATTGGTTCAATGAATCAAGCGTAGCCGTACATCTGGCCTAAGTACTCTGTACCAGGTGTGGTGACTACGGATGAAATAGTCAACAAAATTCATGATATCGTATTGGCAGACCGGCGAGTGAAGATCAGAAAGATCGAGATTGTAGGCATCCCACTTGAATGTGTGTAGAATAGCCTACATGAACACGTGGGCATGACAAAAACAATCGGCAACATGGGTGCCCCGTTTGCTCGCTGTAGGCAACAGAATCGAAGCAGTGTTTGGACCTGTTTAAGCGAAAACCGAAGGGGTTTCTTCGCCGTTTCGTGATTTGATGAAACATGGCTACATCGCTTTAGGTCAGAAATGAAGGAACAGTTAACAGACAGCAGTCAGTGGACTTCGTATCATCCAAATATTTCGTTAGTTATAAAACACATTGCTCGAGATACTTATTTGCTAGGTTATCAAATGCACGCTAAGTTTTTCAAGGTGCTCTTTCACAACGACATGACAATAAATTTGCAACAACTGTTGCGTATTCTTTCGAATGACGTAAATTCCATCATGAAATTTTTGTTAAAATGATGATTCAAATTCATGGCTATTAAAAAAAATCTCGTCTATATTTATATCTAACCTACAATTACAAAATCATCAGTCAATTAATCACAAAGTGTAAGTAAAGTGTAATGTAAAGTCAAATACTGCTAAGAAAGAATTTAGTCACAAGTGAATTACAATAAATAATATGCCAGTGCCATTTCGTACCAATTGTGTATCGTCTCTTTATAGTACTATGCATCAAGTTTAACTTAATTTAATTTAGTGGATATTTATAAAAAGGACATTGGATTCCTTCTATTTTCCGGCGCGGCCATAGTTTTTTTGATGACCTTTGCGTTATTTTAATTTCAAAGCTATAAATTTAGAACACTTAACAAATTTTGTCTTTCAACAATTTTATATCGTTTAATATGAGCTGTGAAGGTGCAAATACTCCCGTAACACGAAACAATGACAAATGACAAAATAATAAAACAAACAATTTTTGAACGTTGTTAATTCGCGTGTGTTATTTTTAAGTAGTGGCGACTAAACAATGTATGATATCTGTTTGCAAGCTCTCAGCGTTTATATTCTCCCTGCTGTCGCTCAGTAGCCGCAGTAGTTCTTCCTCTTGGTCAGAGATCCACCAATCGGTGTCAGAATCAGGCACCTGTCAGTCAACCAAAATATGCGCTGTCATTAAAAAAGTCCACCGATTGCGAATATACGATTTTGCAATAATAATCAAGTCATTATCAGGAGCAATCAATTCAAAAGGGAAAACACAGAAAAAAAACAATAATTTAATTTGATTTTAGGTGCATAGCTAGTGTTAATCTGTATTTAGTCGATTATTACCAAGGAAAAAATACAAAAAAAGAGGCCGGAAATTTTATATATAACTTTAATTTTTGGTGGACTTTAAATTATCGCATCAGTTGGTTACGCGCAGAAAGCACAACAGGGCACATATTCAGCTGACTGTGTCTACGTATATATTAAATTAATACAATTAAAATAATATATATAACAATAACTAAAGAATAACAAAAAAATGTAAACGAATTAAATAAACTAAGGTGCATGTGTGTTTTTGTGTAAATACTCATGTTTTTTTATAGTCAGAATTGTGTTTTGTATAAAAATGAACAACACGAAAACAAAAAGAAAACTCACAAAAACAGTAGTCATTTAAAGTCCACCCTGTATTACGACAAATATAAAAACACAGAAAATCGCAAAGGAACACGGTAATTAAGTAAAAAAAAACATTTAAAAACCAACACTTAAAAACACACATGCAGAAAAATAGGTTATAATAATTGATGACACGGTATATTATAAAATCAAATAAAACGGAGAGGTCACAAATTTTAAAACAGCAACTGCTATTTATTTAACATACTTAAAAATCATATCAATCAAAACAAATGAATCCCAATTGCCAAAACAAGGAATAGAATTGTCAATGCATTTGTGACATAGCAGTAGGCAACCAGTTATACGTTCATGTTGTGCGAGCATCAAACTTCGACAGTGCCGCCAGTGCCATCACGTGGCTAACTATAATTGTTACGAAAAAATAAAGTTTCCAGCATACCATGAACATTTTAAATCTACTAAGAAACTTTTAAAATATGGGGAAGAATGAAATTGAACAACAGTCCGCATTAACAATATTTGCAATTGCAATTGGTGAACAAACAAACACAAACTGTCTATTTTCCAATGAACTGTTGGCACGATACCAACATAAAATTACCAGGTTGCAGCAGTTTACTACATCCTTAATTTGAAATACCACCCACTCGCCCAACACCGAGTATAATTGCAATTTTTATAGTTTAAAACTGTTAAAAGTTGCTGTTTTTTCTCTTAAAATTTGTTTGGAAATTCCGGTAACATCTTAGATATTTATTGCGCACGTTTCTAGTACCATTCATTTGCTACAAGTCACACTATTGTTTTTCAATTTACTATGTATAAACATGTAATTACATAATATACAAATATATACAGCTTGTTAGTTGAGAAATGTTTTATAGAGCACTATGTATACGTAAATGTACTACCTATTTTCAAATCAAATTAATCAACTACTTATTTTAAGATATTCATGTACGAAGGTAGTTATTATACTTGACCCGGCGAACAGATGCAGTGCTGGCAATGGATATACCCATTACCCATAGTTGAACATTTAATGTTATTACGGCGAGAGTTGCCGTCAAACATAAACATTCTGGCAAATGCCAAAAATGACATCATTAAAAGCAAAATAAAATCGTTCTGTTGTGAATTTGACGGAGAAATTCATGCACCATAACTAACCAACAAAGCCATATATAATTATGTATATATATTTCTATTTTGTATTTACAGGTATTATTCTTATTAAAAATAACGGATTAGTTGTATGTACATATCTGTATCCCCTTTTCTCCCTTGCTCTTACTAACTATTAGTTACAAACGATATCTCTACGGATATTAATACATAATTAATTATATTCTACTCCATATCATCCTATACATGCCACAAATACCCAAATTAGTACTATAATATACACGTAAAACAAAACAATTACATGAAACAAAAAATAAAATAAAAACTAGAAAAATGAGGATAATAAAAAAAAATAAAACACAAACTCCATCGTTATCAGCAGAAACTTTAGAATATCAACCGACGGCAGCTTACCTTTGCGCTATCTTTCAAGTGGGCCATGGTGGGGTCGTTTATTGGTTTTCCGCTTGCAGCTTTGGTGGCGTGGATGAGGTCGCCTAAGGCACTAGCCACATCTTTAACGGCATTGATTAGCATAACTTGGGAATCGGGATTGTCTGCTCCTAGACTAGCCGCGCCGAATTTTACCACTTCAGCCAGTTGAACTGATAAAATTAAATGAAACAAATAAAAAAGAGTTAAAATTTTGAATTAAAAATAAAACGGATATATAAACAAAAACATACTCCTATAGTGTATTAATTGTCCGAAAAATATATGTAAATATGAATTAATTCTTGTTATGACAATTTAATTCTAGGAATGGCCGTGTGGTGTCGTCTGTGACCTAATTGTATCAAAATCCCTTTTTTTCACACTGCAGCGGCCCATGGTATACAAAGAATAGGCACCCAAATAATGAGTGAAGATTTGCTCTTTCTTTGTGTTCCAATATAAAGTAGTTTTTGAGTGGTTTTTGTTACAAAATATATTTCACTTCATTTGTGAAATTCAGGAATTCAGGAAAAGTTTTGGTCCAGCTTTTGCTTTTATCTTTAGCATATGCTGCGCGCAAGAAAAAACAGTGGTGTTGAAAAGTTAAGTTGCTTTTATAAAAAGTGAATCAAAAACCACAAAAAATCGTACATCTGCATTTATGTTATCACGTTCAAATTTTGCACTAACTAAACCTTCATTTACTCAGGCTTTTTATTAACACATAATTATAATAATTGATCATCATTGCAGAATATATGCGATGCAAAATGGACCACCAACTCCAGCGCGACCTAATGCGATATCACGTAGAATTTGCACTACATGATCAGGTCGAAGATGTAATATTACAAGGCGTTCACGTCGAATTAAACATTTGTAAAAGACAAAGGAACCACCATTTATAACAGGAAATTATAGATATGTGCAACAAAAATAGTAAACGGTAAAAGATCTTATTTGCGATGTATCATTTTTCTTCAACTATCTAATGATATGTCTTTTATAGTTGTTGTTATATGTTTGTGCAAATGATCACAGAAGTCAAAACACTAATGATGCACGTTAATATCACCAGAGTCATTACCACCGACAGTGAAAGGCCGCAGTGGTCTGACGTCATCATAGATAGGTGAATGAGCGGGGTAAACAAACCGGCGAAGTATAAAGTTAGACCAATTCGCATGCACGTGTTGGTTCAATTTAATTTCAATTATTAGTGCTTTTAAGTGCTACTTTTTGCGTTATCTGTTACAATGGTTTATAAGTGACGTGTCTCTGGTTGTTATAAAAATGGCCCGAAGTGCACACATTTTAGTTTCCAAGTGACGCCCATTTTCAAATAAATATCATACATTTTTCGATAGAAACCGTTTGAAGAACCGTTGAAACTGTAAGCCTAAATTTAAACACTCCGAAGCTTAAGCGAGATGCTGTACCAAGTCAATATCCTAACCGTTCAACTTATTTATCAAAAAATATTTCGCTCAAGTCGGGATCAAAAGTTAAGACATATTAAAAAGAAAATGTTGCTAGAGCAATTGCAAAAAATAAAATAGTTTAAAGTTTATCAAAAATCATTTCACATATGGAACTTAGAGATTCTCACTATAGAGTCCATCACTTCCTAAAAAGCATAGTTTAAAACCATGCCGATTAATTTTTCCGATCACAAGGGAATAGTCCACCATGAATTTATTGAACAAATTCTGTTCAAAGAAAAAAACTCGAATCGTGGCTTGTCCAGTGAATCATTCATCATGACGATGTGTCAAATTACAATCTGTTATTTTTGGTTATTTCTGAAATTAAAAGAACGAAGATAACTGCTATAACTGATATCCAACAGAATGTAAGACAGTTGCTCAGCTGTATTCCGGAAAATGAATTACAGGCCTGCTTCCAGAAATGAGAACGCCGCGCCGTTTACATGTCTAATTTTTAAAGAAGCATCCGGGAAATAAGTTGCCATGACGCGTATACAAAAAAAAAGATCTTGATAGGTGTCACTTACCAATAGTCGTAACAGCATTTTGTGCAGCTATAGCGAGTTGTTCCTGTGATGAAGCGGCTCCAGCGACTAGCGTCTTCGTATCTTCCACCAGGGCTTTCGCCGTCTTCAGTATATTCTCCCGGTGATCAGCGAAAGATTCGTTCTCGTTTTCCGGATTCAAATTTCCCGCCGTCGCAAACATAATCGTAGTGTCCAAGTCACCTATGATACCGGACACCGTCGAGGCGGCGTTGATGCAGGCCTGGGTACCGCGGGAGCCCGATTGCAACGTTGCCAACACCCTAGAAACTTTCTCGGTGACGTTCTTGGAGGAGTGGCCGACTGCTTGGGTGGAAGCTTCGTCCTTCCTGACCTGGCATTGGTCGCCGGCGTGGACTAACTCAACGCAAGCGCCCCCTAGGGCTTGCACGACTTCTTTTAGACGTACGGCGACTTCGCCGTTTGGTAGCGCGGCTGCTGCGCCTACGCTGTCGTTAGCTAACTGGCCGTATTTGTGTGATAGATCGGCCGAGAGTTGTGCCAAACGTTGTGGATCTAAAGTAGCTTTGGTAGACTGAAATGGTGTATGAAAAATTGCAATTCAGAAATATAAATTGCGTAAAAAAACAGATGAAGTACGAACAAACAACAAATGATTATTAGATTAGTTAATGAAATTTCCGAAATATTAAATTTTGCGTTACCTATAATCAACTTAAAAGTGTTAAAGACCTACCATTTCGCTTGCGATCTTCGCAATATCTTTAGCACACTCGACCATCCTGGTTTGATAGTCTACATAAGAAACGTCACTGTCGCACATAATCAAAGACGCCCTTTGGTCTGAAAGTCGCGTCATAGCCCTCGTAAGGTTATCCACAACCCCTGACACGAACCCACTTTGGGTAGAAATATTTTCCAAAGTGTTCACTAGATCTTGCAGAGCTTCTTTCAGCAATGCAGCGCATTCGTCGACATCTGGATGTAGGTTGGTGGCCTTGAGGTGTATAAATTAAAAATTATTGAAAAAAAAGCATGGGTGAAACTTACTTTAGAATTGCCACCGCAATCCTTGGCCGCGCAGATTAGCTGTATGGCAGATTCCGTAGCGGATTTCGCTTGGTTCAAGATGCGTTCCTGTTGTTTGGATTTGTTGACGTTGGAAGCAGCGCTTATGCTATTCTGCACAAGAGGTTCAAAATACTGCGCCTGTAAAGAATCGGTTTGGTTAAGATCTATCAAGTAAAAATCAAAAACGGATACAACGACAATCAAAAACTCTTATTCGGAGTTAGTAAAAATGAAAGAAAGAATGAAACTTATGGTAGCTGACTGATAAACATAAAAGGTAAAATGCTTACCACGAAGAAAAAATCATGGAGGCGGAGCAAATATTTTAGAAACCTACTGGAAGGAGCAGATATAACAATGAATCGAGAAAAAACGAATCAAATAAGAATAAGAGAACAACCAACTATAGGCATATCAACAGACGAAATACAAGATGCTTTTAGGAAGATGCTAGTGGGTAAAGCACCGAAATTTGTTTAATTAGCCGTAGGTTCTATTGAAATAGAAGGCATATTTGCTGTATAGACCTGGAGAAAGTGTTCAACATAGTAAGTAGAGGGCATATGGAGAATCCATCAAGAGGGAAGTATAGAAGAGAAACTGATACAAGGGTAAAACCATAATACAAGGAAAATGCGAATCTTATTTCTTCTCCGTATGTAGGTAGATATCATTGGCCGTTCCCGAGATATTGAAAAAATGTAAAAAGATGTTAATTCGCACACAGAAATTGTAATTTTAAAGGAGAAAAACGCTTGGTTTAAATTCATATGCATAGTGGTAGATACACTCTTCGACGAAAAATCGATTGCCGAAAATCGCATCTACATATATTTAGCCATTTCCGCGATATTGGCAAAAAATGTAAACGTTGATTTAAGTTTTCTTACACAGAAATTTAGCTTTTACAAGAGAAATAACGATTGGATGACATTTATAATGTAGTGCTAAGTACAATTTTTGAGGAAAAATCGATTTCTGAAAACTGCAAATAAATATCTCTAGTCGCAGTTTACAAAAATGTAAAACAAAACAAATTAATTTTCGTTTCTTTGACACAGAAATTGCGCCTTTCAAAGAGAAATAACGCTTGTGTAAAATTCATAACATAGTGATAGATACACTTTTCGACGAGAAATCTATTATCGAAAACCGCATCTAACTATAGTCGTTCCCGAAATATTGAGAAAAATGTAAATGTTAATTTTCTTTTGTCTTATAGGGAGATTGAGCTTTTACAGGAGATATGATTGGATTAAATTCATAATGTAGTGGAAGGTGCAATTTTCGACGAAAAATCGATTGCCTTAAACCGCGTCTAGATATCTTTAACCGTTCCTAACATATTAGTAAAATGTAAAAAAAATAAGAAGGGAAAGGTAACATATGTTTGAGACTGTTGCTGTTTTCAATTGTCCTGGATGAAGAAATCAGGAAAGTACAGCAAGATCTATATTTTGAGATTGCAAGGAGAAAAGCACTGACAGTTTAAGGTTTTTCATTTTATGTTTGCTGTGTACGTTATTGATAATTAACTTGAATAAATGTAAAAGTTATTAATAAAGGTGTATTTTCGGAAAATTAGCGACTCACTTCATAATGAACTTATAAGATTAATAAAGAAAACCACTAGACAATGTTAACCCTAAGACAACCATGATAGTGTCTGCTACTTCATACTTATTCGAAATTGGCCGAGTTCTTTTATGAAATGTACTTACCAACTGTGTAACCGAATGCCCGATCTTTTCAGATTCGAATTTCGCCGCTTGTTTCAACGGCTCGATCGTGTCGATCAACTCGGCGGCAGCCCTATCAACTTGTTGATTACAAGTTCGCAAGTTGGTACCGCGTTTCGCTAAAGTTTCATGTATCACCTCCATCGAAGCGACATCTAGCGCCTTCAAGTGATTATTCATGGCTTCTGTGGCTGCATCACACTCCGCCTTGCCCGGTGCTTTCTCACTACAAAAAAAAACGCCAAGTTTGCTCGAAATCTATTTTTTTCTGTATAAAGGGATTATTACTTACAGAATACTTGATATCAATTTTTTAATCGCGTCCGAAACGTTTTTGGAGTTGCTAGCGAATTGATGCCAGGTCGGTGGATCTTTGGGCATCACTACCAAGCTTTTAGCGGCACGAATTACGGCGCATGAGCTGTCTATGATCTTCCTACCCGCGTCGACGATTGGCTCTTGTGCTTGTCTCGCTTGCGGTGATATTTTAGCTGGGATAGTGACGAATTCGCTCGAATTAGCGTAGGCGCATAAATTATCGACGGCCTCTGTATAAAATTAAAACGAAAGGCGTAGAATCTTTTATTTATCACCTTAAATATGACAACTCACCCAGAAGAGGTTTGGTAGCTTCTGCGCATCTTTGTCTGTTCTCTTCGTTATAATTCGTATCCAAAGCTTTGATTTCCTTAACTAGATTTCCAGTGGAATTCGCTACGTTTTTGGCACTCTGTACGAACTGTCTCTTAGCAACAGGGTTCGTCGTTTTGTTACTGGCGTTCCTGCAGGCGTTACATAGGGCGCTGGTGTGTTTCGCTATGGTCGTGGCGGCTGTCAGAATCTGAGGTTGTGCACTGATCGGTGAAGCTAATTGCGCGCAGCTTAGTTTAATTGATTGGGATGCTCTTGCAAATTGGGCTTGATCTACGAGTCCAGGACGGCCTGCTGTACTTGTCGGATCAGAGACACCAACCTAAAATAACATTTATTGCCCTCACTTATTAATTATACTAAAAGAAACTAAACTTACCAAATATGCGGCTTGGGCTGCAGCCTCGATGAACCCACAGATCGCAGCACTAACCAACCTGACGTCGTCGCAGAACTTCTCATGATTCGATTGCTTAGCACTATTCGTAATTCCAGTCATACCATCTCCTAAGTTTTTACCTCTCTCTTTAACCGATTCCCAACATTCAAAGTACGTAAAATCATTGATCGGCTCCACCGGATTATCCAAAAGGGGTTTCATCGCTTGAATATTTCTGATAGCGTTGTCGCATTCGGTTTGGCCAGGAGCAGATGACGTACACACATCCACTAAACTGTTAATACTATCCGTAACAGCGCGTGCGGCTGTTTGCAACTGATTTCTACCGTTGGGTAAGTTGGGATCTGCAGATACTGATTTTGCCGTGCCAAGCAGACTGCTGGAAGCTGACGAAACGTTCTTCAGTGAATGTACTACCGAACCCTGTACTTTAGCGTCTTTCGATTGTCCGGCCATCTCAATGGAGACTTGCAATAGTTCGTAGAAGGCCGAGCTGAAGTCTTTTGATGACGACGCGAGTTGCGCCGGGCTTCTAACGGATGTCACAACATCAGCGCTGGCTTCGTTGAGGTTGGCAGCCGCTGTATTAAGCTCGTTCTGTAATTCACCGTATGATTTGTTCGTCGCTGGGAATTGAGACGAGTCAATTCCGGTGGTCCATTCTTCAATACACGTAATCGCAACATCAACATCTTTTTGCCCGGGCAAACAGCTGACCGTACGATCTAAAGCCTTTGTGATACCTTTGGTTGCAATTGCGATATCAGGCGATAAACCAATCTGTGGGTTTTGCAAACATCTCTGCGCCTCCTTTATTAAACGGGCAGAATTGATTATAACATCTCTTCCGGCGTCTATAATATCTAATTGTACGTCGGGGTTATCGCTGGTCGCAGCTACGGCTCGCACAGCTCCAGTTAGGTTCTTTAGCTTCTGCGCTGTATCCCTTGCAGCTTGTGAGGTGTAGATTTCATTCCCTTGTTCTGTAGCGCTCAATAGTTGAGCAATACCGTGATTAACCATCTTAGTCGATATGCCCAATTGTTGAGAAGCGAGTTCGCGCGTATCACCTGGGATCGGTCGTAAGGAATGGCTTTGGACTGCTTTTTCAAACTCTCGCAGCTCTTCCTGTAGGTCTTCTATCAATTGCGCAGCCGCATCGAAGCCCAGACCTTGGCAAGCTGGTTTAGCACGACTGATCGAACTTCTTAGCTCTGTTAAATCGCTATTTAATTGATGGGTGGTGTCTGACAATTGTTGAGCTACCGATTCGTCCGTAACTGTCGGTAATACCGCACGTGACGATTGTACAAAGTGCGTAGCCGGGTGTAAAAAGACTTCAGCGACGTACATCAGCTCCACTTGATTATTTGGATCTTCCGGAGCAGCAGTGGTCGCCTTAATAGCTTCGACCAGCGGAGGTATGGTCGAAACTAACTCGCTAGTATCCCCTTTCAAAGTTTCGCGTGTCGCTGTGTTATTATTGTATCCATGCGTGGCTTGTGCCGCTGTTATACACTGCGTAGCAGTAGCTACGGCTCTCCTAGCACATACCTGCACTCTATCGATTAATTTCGATCGCAATGCAGGTGTGCGAGCCGCTATGATTGTCACGTCTCTCAATTCCTCGGCGTGTCTCCTAAGAGTGTCTTGGTAGTGCGAATCTTGCGGATTATTTGCGCATTGTCTGGCAGCTTCTACCATACGCGCCGTAGCGTCTGCTAAGGTCTTGGCAGCGGCCAGAAGCCTGCGCTGGATGTCGGCGTCTTCCTGTTTCTCGGCCTCGCCTTTGATACTTTGGATCAATTGCGCGGTGGCTTGTCCAAGGACGCGGGCCTGTTTGATCATCTCTCCCGTATCTCCCGCTGCTGCGGACAATTTTTCTGTTGCTGTGTAGATCATTTCAACGCTGTGTTCTTGTACTGATTCTGCCGCCTTCCTCGGAGCAACTGTAAATATGCAAAATGTTTACCGCCCTGTGTAATGTCATTTCCTTTATTATTTGGGTGATAACATTATTTATTTCAATTTTGTGTAGTCATGAATGTCTACATACGTTTCTTGATATTTAGGAATATGTGGTTAGGCAGTGCATCACTCAACGATTACGTTAATGTACCTCTGTAATGCCTGGCACTCAGCTATAGAAGTAATATTGCGTTAAATCTTGAGATCAGCACATGCTAAAGCCCCACAGTGGGCTAAAAAATTCGATTCTGTGGTATGCTGGTGGAAACCAAGAAAGGAATACAACGACCTACCACTAAGATATACTCAATAGAAGTTGTAGATCTAGAAGGCATAACATTTATGAAAAAAAAACAGGGAATGATTAATCGTGTCAAAGGCTTTTGTAAAGTCAGTGTAAATTACATCTATCTGCTGACGTTTACCAGCAGACAAGGAGTGAGTCTCCAATCATAAATTGAGTAATTTGCACGAGATATGTTAAAGTGGATCATGGATTATTGATGAAATCATGTTGATAGTCTGACAGGAAAGGTTTGATAAAAGTGTATATTTTTGTAAACAGCATTTCAAAAACTTTGCCGCAACTAGAAAGAATTGTAGTAGGTCTATAATTCTCTAAATAAGATCAGATTTTTTTTTGAAAACAGGTGTAATCCTCCCCACCTTCCACAGAGCCGGAAAAGTATATATTATACTAACTAAAAGTTAATATAATTAATATATAGCAAAATTAAAAATATGAGCTAGAGGTTCACAAAGTACAGGAGCACAGTTCTAGCAAATTATCTGTCCAGCGGTACAGTTGGCTTTTATTAGGAAACATATGAGCAAAGCCGTGTACAATGTTAACTGGGTTATTAAGAAGTTCGTTATTGTACGTGACATTTCCAGGAATACGAGGAACTCCCCGCTTACGGGAAATATACTGCCAAATCTGTCATTCACACCGCCCTGTAACTTTATATATCTGTAAGAAATTGGGCAGAACTGATCCATATGACTTTTCGATGGTATATCATCTGAGCTAGATGCATATTATCTCTTCCGATTCAATTCTCAACCTGAATATTCAGTAGATGTAATTTTGTAAAATTATTAGAGAAAATGAGAAAAAAAAAACAGAAGTGGTCTTAAAACCGATCCTTGTAGGACACTGAACCATAAATCATGCCGAAAAATAAAATTAGTTCGGTTATCAGATTTGAGAATTGTATGATTCTATTATATGTATTAATAGAATTAGGAATAAAGTGTGAAGTACCAAATCTACTTTTTAGAAAGTTGATAGCTTTTCAAATAATGATAGAAACAAATTTAATAAGTAGTAAGTTAATATTAAGGCACTCAAGATCAAGTAAAGTATTATAGAAGCAATTTATTATTTGTTTTAACCATTTTGTGATCATCATTTTGATCATTACAGAAACAACACCGGGGTTAACCATTTTTAAATCGAATTTAAGCTATGAGATAAAAAAAATTGTTTTTGAATATGAACCTACAGCTTATTTTGGGCGATTACAAAAAGCATATCTTACCTAATTTAATATGATTCAGTAAATCGTTCAAGGTTCTAGTAACATCCTCGGCAGCTTCCTTTAGTTGATCCATCAAGTCATCATTCGTATTTGTTTCTCGGCAAATGGTGACCAAGCTCTCGACGGCCTTCGCTACTTCCCTAACCGCAGTCGTCAGTTGTTCTTGGC
Organism: Osmoderma eremita; assembly: GCA_031763485.1. Lineage (NCBI taxonomy): Eukaryota > Metazoa > Arthropoda > Insecta > Coleoptera > Scarabaeidae > Osmoderma > Osmoderma eremita. The sequence continues at coordinate 387,844 of JARFOC010000134.1, forward strand.
AGGCGGGCGAGTGTAATGTAGGAGCTACCACTTTAGCGCAAGCGACGAGTTGTGAAGTCGCAAGGGCGCATTGGGTCGCAGCACCTATGACACGATTTTGTGTTTGTTGGTCTTCGCAGGTCGATGCGATGTTTTTAGCTTTCAAAACTAGGGCCGCAGTAGTATTAGCCACGACTTTAGCTAGGGATAGAAGCATGTCTTGTAATTCCTTGTTTTCGATTGATTCTTCGGTGATGGTGGCCAAAACTTGCGAGCTAGCTTCTCCTACTCTAGATGCGGCGTTCAACAAAGTCTGTCGAGGCTGTGTTAGTAAAAAATAATAAAAATAATATTGCAAATTTCTCATATTCTCAGTTCATAACTCACCTCTTTAGCTTCTGGTTCGACTGTGCGCAAAAGGTCACTGAAGGCATGCACTAGCACCTTAGTAGCACCGATTAATTTTTCTCCCATGTTGGTATCGTCCATCAGCGAAGCTATGACCTTCACATCCTTAGTCATTTCAGGTAAATTACTTCCAATAGTCGTTATAGCGGCACCCACTGCTGTGTGGTCAATTTCATCTACGGGACCGGCTGTTAAAGTAACGACCTAAAGAAAACAAAAAAAAAAGATAATTAACTTGTAATTAAAATATTAAAAGATAAAAAATATACCTGTGCAGTTGCAGCATTCATGGCAGCGATCTGTGAGCCAACATTCTGTTTCCTAGTATCCAAAGTGACCTGTTTCCATTTCTTCGCGGCCATATCGCTTCCTAGTATCGGAACTTGTGCTTTAGCATCTAGATCTTCCTGGTACTGAGTGATCCTCTCCTGTATGGCACTGATTGTGGACAAGAGACCCTTTTGCGGTTCAGTGAGGATAGGTGTAACTTTCGTTTGTTGGATCTTGAAGGATTAAACGATTAATGGTTTGGAACAACCTCCATGGAATCATGTTAAATAAATGTTGTACAAGATAAAGAGAATTTTATGTAATCTACTTGTGTATTGCAATCCTTAAAATTTGGTAATTTTAAATAGGATGCAAATAGGATTGAACTTAAATTTGAACTTAAAACATAGGGTGAAATTATGAACATATAATGCGCAAGTTAATTTGAGACGGTTCGTGTTATTTCGTAGGTAGGTTTTTGATTGAAAATTGTGCATGTTAAACGTCTATTTGCGATGTGAATGTGGATATTTAAGAAAAGTGAGCCATGCTCCTTTACAAAGACCGCTTGAACAAAGTATAATATGAAAACTAAATTCAATTTTCGAGTCTGGGTCATATACGCCCACGCTCCATCATTTTCAATAGGTCCCCACGTTTACACATATTTAATAATTTTGTTATGTTAGAAAAAAATATTTTTGGAATAACGCAGAAAATTCCGTTTGGATACACTGCGGTTGTATTGAGGTTAGAAGCCAATCGGGATTATTCTAACATTCTTGAGATTTCTCACATCACCGGTGTATTGTTGATTGCGTATAACAAAATAGGTTGGTTGAACGTAATTACCACCATTTCTAACGAACAAGTTTTTAAAGCGCAAATGGCTACTTCAAGATACAAATCAAAGTCAGCCTCACCTCCTAGCACAATCATCTAAAGCCGTTTTACAGGGATTTTATAGTATCTATGAATATACTTCGGATTGGTCGTTGAACAATGGGAAAATATCTATACCGAAAATCGGGATGTTGGAGTCACTTCTTTGTAAATTATGTCAAAAAGGCAATCATAAGGTATGTTTGCAGACGATGTAGAAGAGATATTGATGAAGCACTTACATATAAGAAAAATCAATCATACTACTTTACTTTAAATTTATTAACCAAGTTAAAATCAACATTTGTAATTTATCCGTCATCATCAGTATTCATACATGGTTCGTTTTATTCATATATTGCATACATACTGATAAATTCCATTGTAGTTAGTGCTACGACTCTGTATCAAGAACAACGAAATCGAAGTTAGAAGAAGTGACCGATGTATTTACGAATACCTATCGATGGTGACGTCACACATCAGCGCCGAGGCTTTGTTCTTTCAGCGGTAATGACTTAGTTCAATAGTAGTCAATTTCCTTTCATTACTTATAACTTTCATAAAGCGCCTGGTTTTATAAAAGTTCCAATGCTTTCCAGCAGAGAACAAACACCAGCACAGCCCTTTTTAAGAAGAAGTGCAAATGGTGTGCTAGTGATATTGGGAGATTCGCTTTTATCAAAAAATAATAATTAATAATATACTGATAATCATTTGTGTAAAAATGTCAAAAATCACTTTATTGAGTTAATTTTAGATCTTAAGTAAGATGTTTGCTCTGAAATATTATAGTGATTGACGCTTTTGTAATTTGTAATATTGGTTGCGTGCTCGAAAGAGGTCACGTGGTTTCTATCTAAAGTCTTTGGATATCTGCAGTCAGGACCGTATAACTTATTGTTGGCATTGTAACTGCCTGGTTTATTGACAGTTATAAGGTGCTATTTTCCATTCAATCCAAAATACTAAATTACATAAAAATCTCTTTAAATTTTACTTTAAATGTGGGAAACTTCATAACTACCTACTCTGTAGCCTGTTCCACACGATAGGTTAGCATGAAATATAAATTACACATTCTATGACTTTATACGTTTCTTTTTCTCTCGAAAACAATGAATTTTACATGTGCGCAAACAAAAACCTACTCTTACGGGTTTATGATGGGGCGTGAGAGAGATAATTACAACCTTACCGTTGGTGGTGCGTGTCCAACGTTGACCTGACCCCCCGTAGTGGTAAACTGTATCGCCCCAACGTGACCTGTACCGAATGGTTTCGATCCTAAACCGAATAAGAGTCAACTAAAGGTAAGAAGCTAAACAAAACAGAAACGAATAGATTGTGGAATCGTGGAAGGAACGAAAGGAATTTGAATGCAAATGAAAATTATAAAATAACTTTCTAGGGTGGATATTTACAAAGGAAATCGATTTTAAGGGATAATATTGTATTTACCTTCTCCACCCGGTCTCATGATGCCTGGTTTGGCTAGCGACATCTCCTGTTGTTTTCCTATTTTGCTGGAGCCATGCTCGAGGAAGGTAGCCCTGGAAATAACGTAATAAATGAAATATTTAAAGTAGTTCAAGGTATCGTAACACTTACTGATGCGGTGCAACGCTATCCTCTTCGATTGTAGATCCAGCATCACCTTCAATACCCAAATGATCTTTCGCCGATTGCTACAGGACGAACGTAAAATAAAATCAATTTGCAAATTATAATATTTCACCAAATATTAGATTTTTACCTTCTTCAATATAATATCAATATATCCGCCTATAATTTGCTGTATTTGCTCCCCTTCTGTTGTTTGCACCGAGTAATATTGATCTGAGTAATCGCCGAAGTCCAACGTAAACGTATTTGGACTAGCACCCCATCGCTTGACGCTGGTTAAAGGCCAAACTTTCAAAATCTCCTTCGTATTCTCGTCCAGGCGGAGCACCGAATCCTTGTTCACTCCCAAAAGACGTGGCACCAACTTGTTTTTGCCTTTCATCTTTTCCTATTTTGGAGTACATCAAAAAAAAATGATTTATCGTACTTCGGGAGGGTGTTAAGGTAAACAAAATATATCGGATCATCAATAATGAACAAACGTCAAAAGATACAAGAATCTGCCCTACATAAATTTCTATGTTATTCACTTTACTTGCAAATTCCAGCAAATTTTCAATTGCGAAACTTTCTACCTTTTCTGGATTCTGGAATTCGTTGACTAACCATATGAACAAATTATAAATTGGCAAATCAATGCTTAGCGCGATAGGTCTAACTGTAGGATTTGCACTATTGATTTTACTTTACTTCTACTAAACTCCTATTATTAACCTCGGGCAATCATTTATTGTGCCTTAATACTAACATATTACCTTTACAAGGAAGAAGGTGACACCATAAGTATTGAGTGACCGCGCATTTCTTGTATACAACACCTTGGCTTCTAATTCGTTCAGACCTAAATGTTTCTTGTGTTCGCTGAAGATTTTCTTTTCAATTCCTTTTACTTTAACATTGGATTGTGGGAGGAATTCCTTCAACCTGCCGATTAAGAAGATGAAGGTGTTAAAATTGAGATTTCAATCAAAATGATTATAAGTTTAACTTACTCTAACAATCCAGCTTTGTGCTTAGCCTCGACATGATCACCAAATTGTATTTGGCATTGGATACCGGCGAATTCGCAAGCCTTATCTTGCGTAACAGGATGAGTACCATCAAGTATAGCATCTCTGGCTTGGACGTACAGTAGATTCAACTGCACCGGATCTCTAGAATCGATATTCTGATCTGAGAAGAAGAATTTCCTTCTTAGAAGCACCGTTTCGTTCTCGTCAATCCCTTGTTCGCGTAAGGTCTTCGTTGTGTCGACCCAATTCAGTTCGTCATCGGTGCGGAGTTTCTTGCGTAGGCTCTCCATTTTTGTGTCCCTTTCGCGTTCCTCTTTCTTCCGTTTAAGCGTCAAAGTTCCGTAATTTTTGTTCGCTACAACGTTTTCTTGGTTCTCTTGGTCGTCCAAACAGAGCGAATACTCGTCGTGATTGGTGATACCTATCTTGGTGCAGATTACCACCATGAGATTGGCGACGATTTGAGAATCGTCCACTAGGAGAGTTTTGACAGAACCTGTGAGGAGAAATTGTTTTCTAAAATTATGAACAAGCCAAAAACTCGAAATATTACGTAAATTGATTTGTAAATATGTAAATTGATCGGCTTTAAAATCTAGCAGTCAAGCAAAGAAGTATTTCTTCTGGTCAAAATCAAATTTACAATTTTCCACACGCAGATTTTACATGAAGGTTAAGTAGTTCTTAGAGGTTAAGAAGAATATTTTTAGAATGTCGTAAGATAAAGTTCAACACACAGTTGCCACTCTAATTAAAGACGAGGTGAGGTAATTTAATTCCAAGAATGGCCGGGTGGTCGTGACCTAATTTGTCTCATATTAAAAAATAGTGAACGGTAATCTACATTATTACATAGAATCCCGTCAATATATAGAGAAATCATGAACAGACTGTACAATTTACAAGCAGGCAATGTACAGTTTATAACAAATCCCAAATATTATATATAATTGTGTCGAAACAACAGGAGTATTCGTGTTTCAACGTGTCTCAGATAAAACGTGTATAAATTTCAAGAAGTTATACCTCTCGTATGTTGCAATTGCGTTATAATTTAAGAAGAGATTAAAAAAGGAAATTGATTCAATAGCGGAGAAAATAATATTGGCAATAGAAATTGCAAATTTAATTACCATCTAACATCTTCACTTTAAGGGTCCTTAGCTTCCTTCTGTATTCCAACAAATCGCCATTCCTCAGGATGTAGTAAGCAAGTTGCCTACCCGGTTCCAACCACACTCCAGTCTTGTTGTCTTCGTCCGTGAGAAACAGGCCATAATCCTTGGCTGCAATAACAAAAAGCCTCAGTTGTCATCACTGCGTGACGTATATACGCCACGAAATACCACTTGTTGCGTGTGCTCGAAAATCTATTCGAATCTACATACGGTAGTAGGCGAGGATACATATGCAGGTTGTAAAGTTGTTTTGATCTCATAGGTTATAGGTTATAAACTTGACAAGTATTGTATTGAATAAAACGGTTGTTTGTGTAAAAATGCCTATTAAAGATTATAAATGTGAGAGATCTAGGCAAAATAATTTGTCAATTCCATATAATTTTGTGTTTGTTAAAAATAACTGGTGAATAGTTTAATAGTAATCGGAAAATTTGGATCCAATTGAGTTATAAAAATCAACGTTTATTTAAGATAATCAAAGCTTTTTTTTAATTTTATTAAAAATATTCTACATTCTGACTTGTCTTTCTACGAAATTAAAATCAAATTACAAGTTGTATGTACAACAAACATTTTGTTACATAGAATAAAGGAAGGTATGCATGCGTCCGTGAATTTTACATTCGAAGCACGTTTTCGATAAGGGTACGTGGGATCAAAAACAGGAAAGAAAGAGGGCACACAAACAGACAGGCAGGAGTAACTCACGTTGTCCCTTTGTCGCTTCCAGGCATTTTTCCCTGATGTGTTTACAGGCATCGTATACGGTAGAGGATGAATCGAAGACGATAGTCTTGGTAACGTTGCTATCGACGATGTTAATCTTGAGTGAGAGCGCCATATCTGTTCCTGGTGGTGGTCTCTTAATCTATTGGAAAAACTGAAACAAGAAAAATTTAAGGTTAAAAAATTGTTACCCCACCAGAAAAAGATTGAATTTGAAATGGTTCTATCACGAGAAATATTGTTAAATGATTAAAGTATGAAATCCTGGCTTGGCTTAAATTACAGTAGGTACTAACATACAGAGCCTTCAGATAGAACGGCACATTTAATGACGTGGTTTGAGTTCTATCAGCAATATATTTATCATGGAGAAATTCTTGCCAATTTTTGATAAGTCACTCTGCCGTCAAATAGTATTGCAATATTTTCACAAAATTATCAATCTATTAAATTAATTAAAGCTACCAATTCCGTATATGTCGTAATGCTATTTTTTGAAAAGTTGCCTTGTTACATCAATCTGATGTAACAATCGAACTCAACTGTCATAACAGTAAATTAAGTAATATGTGCAATTGTGTCACAATCCGGCGTTTTTGAGGTTAGTGTTATTGTATATATGTTATATAATATACAGAGCGTTAAGGGATGCTATTGTCAATCGGACTTTAACGCAGTCCGCGTGTACGAATTAAATTTCAAAGACTAAAATCTCCAAGTGCAACGATCCTATTACTGCAACATATCGCATGAAGCATATTGTATAAAGCGACTCTTACACGAACATTCCCGATGTTATACATAGAGCTGACAATGGCAGCAGTTAACAATATGTATACATGTGTGTTAAATAAAATAATTCTATCCTGAACTAGATGTTATTATATGGTAAAATATCATACAACTTCTGTGTTTATTGATTAACAACTTTCATTGACATTCTGTACGTAATTTTAGGAAATTGAAATCCTTTTTTGCAAATAATACTGTTACTTTACATAAAATATTAAATACTATAAACAAGTACATTGCAGGTACTTCACGATATTACACTCACTTGTAAAATATTCCAATAAAATATTTCTACAATAAAAAATTTGATAAATTTAGTTAAACAAGTTGAAATACCTATTTGAAACAATCAACAAAAACGTAGCTAAAGGTAAATCAAATAGTAACTAATACCACTATAACGAATAAACGAATCTTTGCGGCAACAAAGTTCCCATCATCAGTAGAAACTACAAAGAAAAAAGTGTTAGACATGTTCTTTCCAAGATCATTAATGGAATAGCACATTGTGTTTTACTATTTCAAGCCTCTTATTATTTTATACCAAAGAAAAAATGTATCTGCAGAATTTCACAAAGCCATGCGATTGTTGGTCATCCGTAGAGGTACACCCAATGCCATAAAAACAGTTTGTAAAATGATAGGTATAATAAAATTAAATAGGACTGGGTCTCCCACGTTTAGGTTAACATGCAACATTCTTTTTATTTTAAAGATAGGCAAATGAATCAAAACCATTTGCGGCAATAAGATGGAGCCTCAGCCCATAACACTGGAATGGTAATTGAATATTTAAACACCGTATTTCACCAAAGGTGGATTGGTTAAAGGGGTTCAATTAAGTGGCCTGCCTTTTCTCCTGACATGACCCCAATGGATTCTTTCGTCTGGGGTTGCGTAAAAGACATGGTTTCAAAGAATACCAGAAAATGTTGAAGAACTGAAAAACTACATTCATGAAGCCGGTCGCACAATTACACCTGCAATGATTATAGCTGCCTGTACGGGACAATTGTTAAGACGGTCGAAGCTTGTGTGAAGACGAAGAGGTTAGTTCGAAGATTTACTTAAGTAATTAATTAATTTATACTGATGTATCCTTTTTATTTGTTATAGGTCAATGAAACATTTAAGTTACAGAAAATTATTTTAATTTATAAAATACGCTACTGCATTACTCTCTCTTGTATTATTAAAGAATTTTTAAATTATAATTTTTTTTATGTAAAAAATTTATGGGGGTGATATTTAAAAATAAAATGTTAATTGTGGTTACTAAGGGATGATTGTGAATAGAAGTAATTTTCAGGCACTTTTCGAGAGGGTTCTTTTTCCTATTAGTAAATGTTTTAGATTCATTTTCTTATCTTTAAAAATAAAAAAGTTATTGGATGTTAACCGAAACGTGGAACACCCAGTATATTCGCTGATACCAATTTTTAGTACCTATAGCAGCGGCAGGATAAAAATGGATGAACGTGATTTATGACGTCGCACTACCAACTGTACAATATGAATTTGTAAATTTTTAAAATGCACGTCAATGGAGTTATAATCAATAGTTTTATAAATACATAGTTGGGAATTATTCCACTTTAGCACAAATTATTAGTTGCATTAATTAAATAATTATTTTAAGCGCCTATTATCAATTGACGGAATTCGACTTTCTTCTCAACTATTGGTATTTGTGTACACCGTTATCGAAAGTTGTTTGTTCTTTCTGTCATGAAATATTGTCTGACACATGTGCAGTTCGTTTAGATTATTGCTTATTAACGGTTTTTTTCTTTGCTATATCACTTATTTTTTGAAAATTAGTTCTTAGCTCAAGTAATCACGTCTCTTGTCGACTGTATTACAAGGGTATTACGCTAAAACACCGAAATATTTACATAAACAAGCAAAAGAAATGATTGCAACGTTAATAACGTTCTTCGATCATGAACGTGATTCGCATTCATGGGTAATCTTTGACACCCTTTACGGCAAGTAGTGTATTTGCACAAATGTGGTGTTCAAATAATTATAAGCTATGTTATTTTAGAGTGTTGCCCCAGCTTTAAATATTACCTTAACGTCTATTAGGGCCATCACAAGCAGTGAAAAACAATGAAGTCCTGACTGGTCCCAAATCAAATCGACATAAGCCTATTGTGTTAGGTATCGATGATGCTACCAATTCATCGATAAGGAACGTTGAATATGAAATGTATCAAAATAGCAGGTATGAATTTTAATTTATTTCTAATTATCTTTACACAACTCATGACACGCAATAGTCTGTTGCAAATTTTGAAGGACAGAGATATATTTCATTGATGCCTTCCGTCTCTAGGGATTATTTTAAAATGAAATAGGTTTCCGTTGGAGAAAAGATGATCCTCGACAAGGATTGATGGAATCGCGGCGTATAGCAAATGCAAGACTCAATTTTCTTTTGCAAAAGTGACTGTGATGATAACAGTGAATAAACCATAGTAAATAAAATAAAAATGTCTGTGAATTTATTTCTTACAAGAATTTAGCGTAGCATCCTTTACATAATTAATGCTTCCATGGTTTTCATTGTACACATTCATCTTCAGATGTTCTCGCATGTTATCATCAGTAGTCAAAAATTTTGACAGCTTTCTCACAACACTAACAATTAGTTTTCTTGTTGTCACTTGCATTGTCGTTATTTTTGCGTGGTACCCTCGAGGAGAAGTTTACCCATTGTTTTACCGTCTACGACTTGATGGGCGATAGTATGTTCCAGTTGTTCAGGACTTCGTTGATTAGTTCGGGAAGCGATGACGATGCCGAGGAAGCTGTCATGGATATGATTGAGATTTTGACCAAGAAAATGGACTTAGATCGAGACGGCAAAATCTCTTTTAACGACTACAAGCAAACTGTAACTAGTCAACCCATGTTATTGGAGTGTCTGGGGAATTGTTTACCATCTAGGTTGACCATCCATGCATTTGCAACCAGCTTTATAGAAGCTGTAGAAAAAGTATAGAAAGTATTACAAAAAAATTTGATCATAGCGAAGGAAATTATTGATATTGTGGTATATAACCATTACATATATACTTGAAGAAATTGATGAAATAAAAACCAAATAAATTTTACTTTATGCTATGTTCAATATATCATTTCTTTCATAATCTCTTAGGAGTACTATTGTTATTAGGAGTATAATTGTCAGAGCAATGCCGCTATTTTAATAAATACAATAGATAACATCCACGATAAATAATATAACCTAATACTTATTTATTCAATGAAAAGTCATTCGAAACGTGTTTTGGCAAACACGCCATATAAGACGTCATTTACAATCAACGACGTGCATCGATCTTTATCCTGCCTGTCCTATAGTGGGTTTTTATGGCGCTGAGTGTATATACCAATATAAAAGTATAGAAACTATTACCTTCTACATAGATATGTTCTTAAATCAGTTAGATGTTTCATACTCTCATTTGGGATTGAAAGTTAAAGGATAAATACCGTTGAATTTGTAAATAACGTAACGCTTTCACTGAATCATGTATACAGGTCCATCCAAAATTCAATAATCCATCGCCGCGGAAAAAAGCGATCGAAAATTCTATTCCGTATGTTGATACTTCACGTATTAAGAAAGAAATGGTGCAATTACACATTTGCACCCTCCCCAGAAACACAATCGTTGTCACAAACGTAAATAAAGTCGAAATGTTCGATTACGGGGTAAAATAGATACGTCGCGACTTGCCGACGCCACGCACGCAACTGAACACCATCGAACGAACAAGTCAATAAACTTTAGAGAAGTAGAACACGTCACGTAATTGAATCATACGGCGGCCGTGTGGACCGATGGGGTGGCCGACGCTCAAGCTCAGACTTCGGCGCGTGATACAAGTGGGGAGGCTGGGTTGCTAGGAGACGGTAGCGTCCGACACGACGGCGGCGTCCTGTCGGTAGTTTCTCGCGGCGGTGGCGGCGGCGTCGCGGTCAATCGATAAGGAGGGCGCCCGTGGGATGGGGATGAGGTAGGCGCGGCGCAGGGGTGGTGAACACGTGCCGTCGCCGTGTGCGCCCGATAAGTGAGAGTAAAATCTTCGAGAACGTCACGTAGCGTGTTCTACCGACCATGCGGGTCACTCGGGTCGCACAACTTGCCGGGCGATAATCTGGGGTAGATTCCGCGCGAAAATGTGTCCCGATGGCATGGATATATGGGCTCGGAGTTCTTTGGAATTCGATTGGGAAAATAACTAATTCTCTTCGCTGAATATAGCAAAAGTTAGTCAAGCTTAAACAAGAGATTTCAAAGCGGCTAAATCCTTAAATAATGACAGAAATGCAAAAGGAATGTCAACAGTACAGTGTGCAAAAAGAATTACACCTAGACGCCCAAGAACTTGTGTGAAAAAATATGTATTTGAAAAAATAAAAAAGTTTCATATAAAATGCACTAAAAAGAATAAAACCAGTACCTAACTATTTACAATGCTCAAGTTTCTTTATGTTCCCAACCCTATTGGTTCACCTCACACAAAGATGTAAACCTATTGGTTCATCACACTAAGAAGAAACTTAACCTTTACGAAAAAAGAACCTATTTTACGCTAAGAGGGCTTGGAAAAAAAGACTTATATCCTTTTTAGTGCGTTTTATATAAAGCTTGTTTATTCATTAAAATATATATTTTTTAGTGTAGAAGATCTAAAAAACAACTTTTCTTAGTAAAAGGGCGGGTTAAGGGGAGTCACAATTATATGAAATATACAATATATTTTTTACTTTTTAGGTTATAGATGCATCTTAATATAGGTATTTTTTCCATGAAAATGTTATTTACGATAATTTTCTTGATGTTTTTGACACTCATATTAAACAATATACGATAATATGCTATTTTATACTGTTTATTTTCAATATATTTTTAACTGAATGCATTGATGTCCGAAAAATTGACTTGGTGGACATCAATGCCTTTAATTATATGCGGGCGCGTTTTTCCGAATTCCGCCCTGCTTTACACAGGAGTGGACACCCGGCTTAACATCGTTAATAAAGCGGGAGGGAGGAGCCTCCATATCGGCGGTTAGTGAAGCGCCACCATCGAAAACTTGAAGTTTTTGTCACAAATATTACTTTTAATAATAATCCATAATGATATCTGCTTGAAAGTATATACATATTGTGTGGAGTTCTTAGATACGCAAGCATGCAAATTTTCAAATCGAGGGAACATTCAGAAGTGTGTTAAAATCGCAATAGCAGATCGGGATACGTACTTACATACCCACATACAAGTCAAGTTGATATAAAGTTTTTAAAATAGGATGCGCAGCTCCGTAGAAATGCGAATATAGTTAGATTGATATAAAGCTCAGTCATCTGTTTTATTAAATAATACACAATAAGTCACAGTCGTATTCCTAAAAATATTTTGTTAAATATTTCGTCAAAATTCCAAAAACACGAACGGAGGAGTAAGACAACGTGAAGTCTCAAGGCCATTACTTGTTGCAATAGATGAAATAATTGAAAGGAACTCTAAGACAATAAAGAAATACAAAGTAGGCTGATGCAATATGAAACAGAAATGTTCATATTTGCTGACAATTTAGTGCTACTGACAGAAAGTAAACAAGATTTCGAAGGAAATCTGAAATTATGGAACAAGGAAGCTGAAAAATTTGGTCTAGAAATCAACATTGAGGAAACGCAGTCCAAGAGGGGATACACTGAGTATTCAGGTAGATGGTGAAAACAGAACAAGTTGAAAGCTATAAGTTCCTATATAAATTAACAGGAAACCAACGAAGAAGAAATAAACAAGATGAATTCCTTAACCACAAAGGAATCAATAGGTTGACAAAAATCACATATGTATGTGTACCGATGCTAACGTACCGTAGAGAAAATTGGGAGTTGAAAGAAATACAAGACCTGCGTAGTACCAGCGAAGAACACTTGGGCGTCAGAAGAAAAGGGAAACTCGGCAACACAGAAAATAACCACATACAAAGCCACAAGATCGAAGAACAAAAACTAAGGTGGTTTGGACACAAGGACCGAATGGGGGACAGCCGACATAAATCGCCATCTAACTTTTATTTCGAACATTTCTTTCGAAATTTATTCATAGATATTAATAGATGAATATTTGTATTACTGATATAAGGGAGATCAATAACAGAATATATGTATGTATGTATGTATTTATTAGTTCTTTGCACAAAACATTGTATAGAACACGTCAATAACTCATTGTATAATAAAATATAAAAATAATATATGTAAATGGGACAACCACAAACGAATTAAAATAAAACATTAATCAAAACTTAGTGAAAAAAATTCTTCGTACAAGTTGACGTAATTCGAAAAATGTCATAGCAAATTTAGATAAAAAATCATTGAAAACAGCTCTATAAGAACTAGACTCGAATTTAGGATTGTCTATCTATTTTCCTTTATCGTAATGTAACTTTCCAACACATAAACATAATTACACTTTCACAGTTGTAGTCTGTAATATGTTTGGATGGCATCCAAAATCATAAAAATATATAGGGGTTATTTTAAACTTAGTTCATTCTTCAGAGATGAATCTGTTTATTCGGTTATTCGACTTGATAATGGGAATGCACGTATTCCCGAAACACGTATCGTCCCGAATTAATTAATACTTTGTGCGAGAGGAGTAATCCGAACAGTGTATTTATTGTTTGAATGTACTGAAAATTCTTTTTAACTTGGTCATTAGCTAAAAGTTTTATTCCAAATTCTACCTTTAAAAACCATTACTTAAAAAAATTTGAGGTGACACGAACAAAATTGATGACTGGTTTGTGACCTGGGAAGTCCAAAAAGCTTCAGGAAAAAATTATTTTGAATAGTGGTTATTTTAGTAATGCTATTTACTACTTTAAATATTTACGATTACTGGGAAATTTCATATACCAATATTTCTTCTCCTTAAATAAAATAAATAAAGAATTCTTGGCAATCAGCATTAAGATATCTTTTAATTTCATCAGAAAATAAATATACAAATTTAAAATAGGAGTATTTTCTGTTTGCATTTTTTGCTATTATTTATCATAAATATTTAAAAATAATATCAAAACACCAACAAACCTATTTATTAACACATCATATTTGCGTTTATGTAATCTGTTGACCCCGGTTTGCGAATTTATAAATAAAAAAAATAGGCAATCATCCAAAACAAAAAAATAATCGAAAAAAAACCAAATTTGTCCACGCCGAATATTGAAAAGATTAATTTAATGTTTAATATTGATTAATTGACCATTTTCACGCAGTCTATATGTATAATCTCCAAAATTAAAATAAAATGCAGAATATTTTACATATCCCTCTAATTCTACTTCGTTTTGCTCAGTCCAGGATACTGGGGGGAATGCTAAAAACCCCTCTCGAGGACTGGACCACTGGTGGTAATGGCCAACCTTATTTTAATATAAAAGGGGCTGATATGACCCAACAATTCCAATTATACAACCGAGAGAAAATGAGTTATGTATGTGTGAACTGGTGAATTATTATTTCATAATAATTCGGAGTTTCTGTGTGCTGAACAACTATTTCTTGTGTTTAATAACACGAATATTTCTTTTTTTCTTTTCGGTATTATATTTATCAAATTGTAAGCATTAATGGTAAAAATCTATTCAAAAAATCTTTATTTTCCATGTAGGTTCTTTGATTTTCGCAGAATCCGTTCAAGTACATAGATAGTGGAAACGATGTATTTTTATTTTCTGCACAAACATCGAAAGCTAAGATTTTTCTTGTAACATTTAAGGGTTGTTAGTGTCTCAAATCAAATAGCTTCACCTAGTAGCAGTTAAGCATCAATGGGAGTATACTAGAGCTGAATAAATACAATGAAGAGCATCGGTAGACTTTAATAGTTTGCAGAGAGAAATTGTAATCTTTGTTATAAAAAGAGGAAAAACGATAAGATGAATATATATTTCAAGCAATATTTAGTTTATGCAGTAGGAGGAATGTACGAAAAAGTGATTCGAGAAACAAAAGAATTGAGAGATGAAACTATTAAAAGATAAATAAAAAACTAAAGATGTATAAGAAATATTTACAACAAACTGAGGTGGAAATGTTCAAGAATTTACAGTAAATGAGAGATAGATGAAGAAAATTGATAACTGAAATACAAAGATAACGAACATAAGTAGACTTGGCACTACGAGCGTTCGGCCAGTAGCGCGTGCATTGAAAAAATGCAAGGGGTTTATTTATTCCAGAATATGAAAGCTTTGTTACAAAGAATACTATTTATTTTAGGTCCATCGTGTATTAAACCTGGAAATTCAGTGATATACTTACCGTACAAACCGTACTAAAATTCTAATACAATAAAGACAATCGTACAAACGAGATATCTGCTCGGCCCAAAGAACGATATCTGACTGACGGTTCCCTGACTATAACACTTGCTACACCCATTGCGCTTCTTCGAAACATCCGCTACTGGCGAAACACTCGCAGTACCAACGTTATTTATAACCTCTAACTATGTTTGTTATAACTATAAAAGTATAAAAAAGACAATTTTACTTCTACAGCCAGCGATTAAAGAAAATCATAAATTAATTGGTAATAACACTTCCGTTTGAAATACTAACACCAAAAATAAATAAATAAAAATTTAAAATGTTTAATTGTGACATTGACAGCTAGACGTTTGTAAACTAGAAATCTGTAAATTTAACATGTGTACTCGAAACACGCGCTACTGGCCGAACGCTCGCAGTGCCAATTTTACTCATAACTTATAAGGCTATGTACTTATAACATAATGTAATAAGAATTTCATATGTTTGTAGAAAATTCCACAGAAAATAAAGGATTTGAGGAAAGCTGGAATGAATTGATGAAATCGATTTAAACATTAGAAGAATTGACAGATGAAAATATATAAAAAAAATAATAAAAATAGATATAGTATATACAAGAATTAACAGCAAACACGAGCTAGTAAAGCAAATTGATAACTGATAGAGAATTAATAAAAATGTGGTGGCCTTATGGATTATATATACAAAATGTAGGCCAAAGGATTTGGGATGTTTCAATAAAATTCCATAGAAAATACAAAATTTGCGGAATAAGGTCATAAACGTCAATCTTTTGTAAAAATCTTCAATAATTTAATATGAATACACCTATTTTCGGAAAATAGAAATTCCAAGTGTCTTAGAAGGATCTGAAACGTTTTGTTTTAAATTGATAATAAATGAAAAAGACCTAATGGATGAATGCAATTAGAAGGAATGAAGTTGGGTTAAATCTAAGCCTTTTTTAATTTTAAGAATATTTCAGGATGTATTTGAAAGCGTTTGGGATGCAGAACGTGTAGACATGGTAGAAACAATGTTAACAAAAAAATTTACCATTAATTTAAGATGGGTACATCAGTTTTCATTAATACTGAATTTCAATTCAATTTTCAGGGTTTTAAGGTTTATGATGAATTAAAGCAAAATGTAAATTGGAATATTATTGTGTAAGTCTAAGAAAATGATTGTGTGGGGAAAAAGAAATGGAATAATGGCAGCCAGGAGGAATGAAGAATGCAGAAGCAAGAAAAGAGTACATAGATTTTTTTTTGATTTTTTTATTAAGAAAATCTAATATAAGAAATTTACAATGGAATTATTAATGACAAATGGAGGAATGTATCAGAATAATTGTTTTGTAAACAGAAGATTTAAATGCCAAATATATTAAGTGAAATGTATGAGGCCTAACATTAAAAATCATACTGAAACCAACCACTTCAAATCACCGTGCATTATTTAAGCAAGTTCGTCTGACGACGACGAAACTAGATAATATGCTGTGGTTATCATTAATTTAAGATAAGCATATCAGTGCTTATAAATGGTAAATTTCGAATTAACCTTGAAATGAATTGAGGAATATTGGAATTGGATTATCGTATAAGCTATCGTATAAGTATCGTATCGCGTGATGGAATAATGCAGATACCAAAGATGAAGAATGTAGAAGCAAGAAGAAAAATAAATTCAAACTTTCATGGGAGATAGTTTAGAAAATGTTTGTAATGACAATGGAGAAATACATCAAAACAATTGTTTTTGAAATTTAAATTGAGATTAGATGATGAAAAATTAGAAATTATACACGCATATTCACTTCAAACAACCATACAATTTTTTAGAATGAAGCCATCTGATACAACATTTCGGAAACAGAGAAATAGGGGACATCTATCAATGAAGAAAAGCAACAGTTTCTACTGGCTGTACGGGCCATCGATTAGTCTCTTTCTCTCTCTCTTTACTACCACTGCATCAGCTGATCCCCTAAATTGTAACCGGCCTATGAAAGGCCAACAGTTAATCAATAACTATACCCCCACAATTGATGTTACTCCATGGTAAGATTAGAGTGCATTAATTTTCACGAGTTTCTTCGAGTTTTCAAAGTAGTAAGAGGTTTAATACTCACTTATTTGCGGACGGAATCTTCATAGTATACAGGCGGTGGATTTTAAGCGTATCTGATTTCTACTACTGGCTCTATTAGTACTATTGGGCAGCATCGAAACTATTCTAAAGCGATCCCAGACCACGGTGATCTGTGCCTTGTAGCTTCGACGGAGCAACTGAAGATACAAGGTGCGTGCGGCAAGTTTTAAACCACCTTAGATCCAAGACTCACCGCGCAGTCGCAGAGCCGATTGAAAAGAAGCGACCGATCTGGGCGAGCCGACACACGAGAATGAAACGAGAAAGAACTTGCAGCGAGGGCGAAACACCCTCTTCGACGCAATGCCAACTCTTATTGGCCGATTCGTAGTGGTGGGGGGTGACAGTTATCCGCGAAACGAGCCAACGACAACAGGGAAATTCACTGGCGCCAAACTGTCGCGACACTCAAACTATCCATTACAAACTAGCGAATACTCTATTGCCATAACTCTCGTATATAAGTTTAATTCTTTTTCGTGGGGGGGTGGTGGCTCCGGATCGTTACTAGAAAAATCGCGGGGTTTGGATGGTAGGGGTGAGAACCGGAAGATATAAATCCCGTTCGTGCGTTTTTTGTTTTTGTTTTAGCTTCGAATTTGGGAGTCGTCCATAAGGAGGAGGAGAATTTAGAGCAAACGGCAGTTTTTACCGATAAGCCATTAATAATTTTGCTCCTGTAACTTCTAAATTGGGGGTCAAAATCATAAAAGTGGGGGTCAGACAGGAAGATAAACAACATTCAAGAACTCCACTTGTAAATCTGCAAAGTAATTTCCAAAATTGGATATTTACTGGTACTTTCACTGAAAACCCCAAACGGAAATATAACTACCGGTGTCAGGTATAGACCTAAAAAGGAGAAAGATATTTTCAATATGCCGATAAAGCTCGAACGGTGTGCCAAGAAAATCGGTGGCAATAGAACAAGACTTTAGAATTGATAATGAGTCCAGAATAGCTGGATGCTACGACAAAAACAATTGCTTATTCTGAAGAAAGGTTTATCTATTCAATAATGAAACAATATTTACAAATTCATATTTAATTGTCTGATTCGATTCTTCAGGTGAATAGAGAATATTTTGAAATGAGAAAGGAAATTTCTGAATAACTTGCCCTAGAATAGTTTGACGAAATGAAAAGTTGTAATAAAATAGAAAATCCTAGTAGGAGTTTATTCAAGTTTAATGCCGTTACAAATAACTTTTGTTTAAGTGTATATGAAATGCCATAATTTTTAAGCGATGTTCATTAAAGAAATTCTTGATGACAGTACATCTTTCCTTTATAATACTTTAGACTACAATTGAGCATAGAATACATAGTTTGTAATTAGGGTTTTAAATTCTAATTTAATATTAGTCGTTCTAAAATTAGTTGTAAGTTTTAGGGTCTTGGATGTATTCCAGGAAGGAATATTATTTTTGAGCAACATCCACTTGACTTCCCGTTTAAAAGCATGCATTGGCGGTTGTTTGCATATAGTCACTAGGTACTTTAATGAATGCCCTAATTGCTAGAAAATTGTGATATCTTTTTAACTAAAAGCTAGTCTGTGTAGTGAAATCTCCAGCATTATAACAAGGATAACGAGTACTGTTGTAACTTCATTTTGGCATAGCAGGAATTGCTACACCAAAAGTTCATTGAAGGATGAAATGACGTCTGCAGCAGATTTGGCACTCCATCACTACCAAAGTAATCCAGTTTGGTGAAATCAGAGCCATCAGTGGTGGATATCGGTCATTAAACAACTGCAGTATAATTCCAAATCTGCTGATAGAAAGCAAATTTCCAAAGGAACAATTCATACCAACTCGAAAGCAAGCTGTACTCGACAAATGAGCTTTCAATGGCTCAAACGAATGAAAATCAGGAGCCAGGTCTGGATTCTCAACCATTTTCGTTGTTGACGGTTTGTTCGCACACCTTTGGTATCATCGTTCAGAGCAGTGTGTCCACTTTTGAACGGCATACACCAAACACTAACTTGTTTTCGACTCATAATGCCTTCTCCGTAAGTCTTCAGTATTTTTTTATGAATTTCGGTAAGTGTTTCATTATTTGCATGTAAAAAATGAATGACCGCTCGCACTTCAAATTTCGAGTGTTTCGATCGGAACTGACATTATGTGGCTGTCACTGACACGTTGTACTGAACCTAAGGCAATGACAATAGCCACATGCAGTACATATGAACATCTAAAATGCCTGCAAGTCTCAACCTGATCGGAGCGACGTAGGCGGTGTGTTGCGCAAACGTACCTTAGTAACCGGATATCCCTCGTAGCAGACATACTTATAGTGCAGGTGGTACGAAGGAGCGTCATTAAAGATCCGCCAACCAAATTCGCTCATTT
This sequence comes from Osmoderma eremita, assembly GCA_031763485.1. Taxonomy (NCBI): domain Eukaryota; kingdom Metazoa; phylum Arthropoda; class Insecta; order Coleoptera; family Scarabaeidae; genus Osmoderma; species Osmoderma eremita. The sequence goes on from JARFOC010000134.1 coordinate 407,619, forward strand.
TCGCCAGAAGTGAAACACATTCAATATATCGAATGCGCAGGAAAATCGTATCAAATGCACGGGAAAAATCGCTATCATATAAATGACATCCATTTGCTTACTATTGTCCAGTGCTTCACATAAGGCCTGTGATAAAGTAGATTGATCTTTTACGCATTAGGTCATAAAAATTATGAGAACTAAGTTCGTTGGCGTTAGTTTTTAACGTAAATTCTTGCTTGTTTGCCTGTGTTCATTAGGTAGGACGAGAGTGTTGCATTGATAGGATAGATGTTGCAGTGATAGGATAACTAATATGTTGTATTTATTTCATTATTTAAGTATTTATTTTACACCATGGTTATTTTCTCAGACGAGACAAAGCATCAAAAACTTAAGTTTTCCTTATTCCCGTGGAAAAATTGTAATAAATTATAGTAAAATCTTAATCTCGTGCGAAACAACAGAAGCTGTTTTTAGTTAATGTCTCTAAACAAAGTACGTTTAGTTTCCTTTTTAGAAATGACATTTTTTAAAAATGTATTTATAAGACAAGCTCCTGTTTCTTTGCCTGGGTCGAAAATCTATTGGCAATAGTCAAGATGCGTTTTATAACTTTCCTTTATGGAAATCTATCATTAATTACTTGATCACTTATTTCTGAAGCATTCCCTTAACATCTTGGCCCCTTCCATAAACTAATCATACCATAAAACATTTCATAGTTCGTAGCTTTCCAAACCCCGCAAATACAACTCGGTTACATAACATCCCCGCTCAATCCGCTACAAAAAGAAAAAAAAACAATAAAAAGCAAAACTAGTCAGTTCATTTCCCCTAACTTCATCTCGACCACCACCACCGATTCCCAAACTATACTATTGTACGTTCATACTCTCGAAATGCACCGGGAGTAAGTATTACGTGCACAGATTCGCGCGACCGGCAAAATACGCGCGGGATAATCGAGATAGGGGCGGTGGAGCAGCAACGAGATGCCGCGGGGCGGGGGACATACTACGGCGCCCGACAGGCGGCTTCCGATCTGACACTGTCACAGCTTCGCTGCTATCTATCCTGTCGTGTCGGACGCCCAGGCCTTCTGCGTCTTTCCTGTCGACGTCGCGGTGCTATTGTTCCTCCATCGCTCTAGCTCGCTCGCCGGCCGTATTTGCTGCGGGAGTAGCGCGAGCAAGAGTCGTGGTCCTGTACGACGTCCTAGCGGGGTTGAAACGAGTGACAACCTTCTTGAAGAATAGCCGCGCTTTTTGTGGCGTTTAAGGGTCGAACAAAGGATGCACAGCAAAGTGAAAGAGCAGCGTTTTTCGCTGCAAGGTGAGAAAAATCGTTGCTAAATACCCCCACCGATAAACCGGTCGAATTTTTAGGGGATTACTTCATAGCAAAGCATATCTGTTTAGAAGTTAAAAGAAACGCCTTTCCCCTAGAACATTATATTATCATTACATATATTATTCTGAGATTCAGTAGCGGTTAACCTACGGTATTTTTATGGAGAACATTGCCATCGACCAAAATGGCTTTTGTTGTTCAAAAATAGATTGTTAGAATACTTGGTGGAATAAAATATGCGAACCCCTTTTTGCATAATTAAAATTTCTAACGTTACCATCCATCTATATTTTAGAAGCACTTCATAATTGGCACAAAAACAAAAATTATTGTATTAAAAACAAGAACGTACATGATTATAAAACACGACAAGCGTCTGAATTTCATTTGCCGAAATTACAATTATGTACATACCGAGTTTTTTTTGTAACGTTACACACAGGTATTTCCTACAGGTAACGTTAAGCGACATAGTACGCAACCAGTTATACGTTAACGAGTCGTCAGTTATTCTAACGATTAACTAACACAAATACAAACATAACAAAGGTGTGGTGTAATTTCACAGCAAGTTTTCTAAGTGTCCTCCTTGTCTTTCAAGGCAATTCTGGGTTTATTCCATCACATGCAGTAGGTACGTGTACGGGGTTTCAGTTCGTCCAAGTTAGGTATTTGCATGTTATTATAAACTTTACTTTTCAGATAACCCCAAAAGAAGGCAAGGGTTTGCATACAAATCACCAGATCTGTTGAGGGTACTGCATTCGTGTCAGATTTTGTACATGAGGATTTGTACCGGATCAATAACACTACTTAACAAGATTTTTCTCCCAAGCACAAAAATGCCTGATTTCCATATACTTTTGCATGCTAAAATCAATTATGTTTTCAGAATTTCTCCGTCACCTTTAGTTTTTATGTTCCAGAATATTCGCTTATCCACATAAAATATGCATGCATAGATATGTAGTATAAGAGAACACGTCTTGACGTTAATTCAGTTGTCGGCTAGAGCTCGGAACTGATCAAGCAGCATGCAATGGTTAATGTTTGAACATGTATTGACGTGTTAAGACCTGCATTTCCCACTCCTAGATAGCATCTCTTGTTATTTCAGTTGTCGGCTAGAGCTCGGTGAATGATTATATACGCCGACGTTGTTAACGTTTTAATGAGTGTTGCGTTGTGGTGCGTTCAAGCTATTGTAGTGAAATCGCGAACATTTGATCTCACCTGTAAAAATGCCGAGGAAATGTGTAAACCACCCGAACTATTTTTGCTACATTGGCGGCGAATTGACATTTAAATATAAAAAACGGTCTTTCACACCTCTCCTTAAAAACTGCTATGAGCAGTATTTCAAATATAAAGTATTATAATACGAGGTGTGGAAATTATGTAATGAGAATGACAACGTAGCGTTTGATATGGCAACACGGGAAGCACGGGGTATGGAGGGGCGACAAGTGGACATTGTAACAGGCGTTCAGTGCAAGTTTGAACTCGATCAAGTCACTTGGTTGTCCGTTGGGGTTTCTTATGTGAAGCCGGTTTTCGTAGTGCGTTCTACAAATGAAAGACATTAATGTTGATTAACTGTCTGACCTTGAGGCACGAATTCTTTGTGAACGATTCCCTGGCTATCAAAGAAACAAATCAGCATGCTCTTGATCTTTGATTTAGTCATTCTAGCTTTCTCAGGCTTTGGAGAACCTGAAGTGTGCCATTCCATACTCTGGCGTTTTGTTTCCAGATCATACTCGAACACCCAACTCTCATCACCAGTAATGCCACGTTCCAAAAAAATTTCATTATTTTCAATCGATTCCAAAAAATCAAGGCACCCTGTCTCTCCTGACGTCCTTTTGTTCCTGCGAAAGGTTTTTTGGAACCATTTTCAAGCAGATCTTTCTCATTCCCCATTCATTGGTCAAATTTAATGAACGGTGGTGTGAGACAAATTGAACTGTTCCCCGATCATTCTGACCGCCAACCGACGATCTGAACGCACAAAATCGCGGATTTTGTCGACATTGCCATCGGTTCTTGCAGTTGAAGACCTTTCGCTGCGTGGTTCATCTCCCGTCGACTCTCTTGCTTCTGAAAATGCCTTCAACAAACGAAAAACCTGGCCTGCTGAAGTTTTGCAACAGGTTCTGTTGCACTTTGCCCAAGTCTGAAGCAAAACCTGATAGCACACCGTTGCTCGAAATTAATGTCTTTCATTTGTAGAACGCACTACGAAAACTGGGTTCATGGAGAAAACGACAACGGACAACCAAATGACTTGATCGAGTTCAAACTTGCACTGAACAGGTATTACAATGTCCACTTGTCGCCCTTCCATATCCCGTGCTTCCGGTGTGGCCATATCAAACGCTGCGTTGTCATTCTCACTACTTAAATTTACACACCTCGTATATACTTTCACAAAATTTCATTGCTTTGTCACTCTGAAAACCTGCCTGATAGAAAACGCATATGAAATAAGTGTAAACAGTAGTTCACCCACTTTACCTTCTGGGACAAAATAAATCTGAAATTTTGTTGACCAGTGTAACTAATGGATTAATAGAAAGGAAGTTTAGTATTTTTCAATGAATAAATGTAGATTACAACAAGTTCTGAGTGTTGACGTCACCATTTATTAGTAGAATTTGGTTATGTTTTTAATAAAGTGCAAAATTTCAACTTTGAATGAAGAAATTATTTTATTCTAATTGTTAATTACACAAAGCTACAAAGCTAAATGTAGATAAATATAGCTTCGTCAGTGAAAAGTGTTCTATTCAAAATTTGTACCTTTTCATTTAACAAATTAAACATTGTTTCGTAAAAATCTGCTCGGTTTACTTTATCTTCTCCGAAAAGCTCTTCATGATTTGTATTTTGTATGGTTTATAATTGAATTCTTTCACGGTTTTGTATATGGGACTGTATCATACTTCATAATGTTTGTCTACATCTAAAAGCGATCCTACATACCGTTCCTCTACACAACTTAGCACATTCAGATTGATGTGTTCTGTTGAAACTTGATTGGTCTTATTTATTCTTTCTGTGGGAACACAACCATCTGCTTTGAATTTGTTAAAAATATTGAGCATAGTTTTCGCATATGTTATAGGTCTTCAAGATAATTGACTGAAAACATGTCCGTAACCCATATTAAATTATTATTCTTCTGCTACCACGTTATCATTGCCAACTTTCCATCTTTGTATTACCTGTTGATAATAAGTAAAAACTTTTAAAGTTTTTACTTTTCAATAAAATATATTTAATTGTATCCCGATTTTCTAGTGCAATTACACTTCCGAACGTCCAGTCGATTTGAAAATGTGCATACTTGCCTAATCTCCGATTACATAATAATCGTACACTATCGAGCAAGTAATATGATGTTGGATTATTATTAAAATTAATTACTTTATTAATAATAACTGACTGGATTCCCACTTCGGTCACCAGATGGCGATAGTAGTACCCACATCTTTGAAAACAATCGTAGAATAGTAATGTTATTAATAACCCTAACGCGGGTTGGGTGAGCATATCCCTCTGTGCCAAATTAAAACATATGTTTAAATAATAAACCCGTTTCAGTCGCTTGGCATATTATTTCTTTTTTCACCTTGTTGACACGAAATGGGGACTCGATGTTCACACTACTTCACACTAGAGATGTGTCGTTCCGGCCGGAGTCGGTACAAAAGAACGAATCCGAACATGGAAGTAAAAGGAACGACTCCGCAGTTTGCACCGATATCGGTCCGACCGTGTCCGGACACGAATGTTTACCGTATACATTCTATACTCATACGTAATACGCTATACGGCATTCACGATATGTGTCGGTCTGATCGGAGTCGGTACAAAAGAACTAAACCGCACGTGAAGTCCACAGTTGCTGGTCGCTGCGTTATGACACAAAAAGTCGATATTGTTCTTTACTTTCTAAGCTTGTTTATATTATTGACTGTAGACTGGCGCGTTTGTAAACTAACAATAAGATTTATACTGTGAATATGTATGTATATTAGTAAGTGGATATATGTAGGTGTTTTCGTGCAAATTAGAATCTCGTATTCATACATACAATGACACTGCTTATTGTTTAATTGTTACGACGATACTCTTTTGTTCTATTTTAACGTTTTCTTTTTGTATAACTCACTGCCGGTTTCTGCTGCTCTTACCATGTTCATTCATATTTAATAAGTCTATTTTTATTCATCTATTTATGGTGTTGTTTAATTGAATTTGTTTAATTTCATTAACCTTATATTTGATTTTTGAATTTTTCCTTAACACAGAATATTTAGATTTAGTTTTAAATAATTATTTATAGGCGCTCTCTCCTATCTAAAAAAATTAATAAACAATTTTACACGAATTCCACAACATAAACATCGAGACTGATGTATAAATAAGCATATGACCAGAATCGTTTCTTGAAACATACCGATGCCGCTACAGCAATACCTCACGCAGTTAAAATGTACGGTCCCGATCTAGTTCCAAAAGAACGACTCCGGGGGAGTCGTTCCTTTCATAAGACGGACAGAGAATGAACGAGTCCGCAAAAGGACTTTACATTGCCCACCCCTACTTCACACGTCTGACAATCTGTGCGAAACGATGGTGGAATAATGTTATTAATAATTGGAATAATGTGTAATTATCCCTTATAATTGTTGTTATTGACCATAATTAAAACAAACTTCTCAGCACAGATTTTATATACCTAACGTTTCTTTTAGATAATCTATTATTTACGACGATATTTATGCTATGTTGGAGTGGCAGAAATATGTTTACAAATAACCGGTGTGTTACAGATTTTTACTCTAATTCAAGTAGTAGCATTAGCATTGTTCTTTAAGTTAAAACATATCTATATATTGCAGGCTTAATATTTTAGGTTGAAACAGCACTCATTCCTTCCATACAATTACTTATTTAGCAATAGTATCACGTCATTCGACTTAATTTCTAGATCTTTTTCCATATTGTTTCTAGAATTCTCCGGAAATCCTTATTGTATTACAAGCGATTGCGTTATTAAAAACAAAAGACGCTGACAACTTACATATGTATATTTACGGCAGTATATACCTGCTTACGTAAAAGTGAATGATTCACTCTTCCGATTTCGACTTTCTCCGTTAACATATTCGTCATTGTATATCACAAATATCACGACGTAACGCAAATCACACGACAGTAAATAATTCTCGTCATATAACATACATTCATACATTTCGTCCTTGGCAATTCGCCTTATTACGGCCGTCTTTTAGTGATCCCGAGATTAAATGATGCTCTCTCATAAATTGATTGCTGTTCCTCTTAATTTAACCTCCACCCGAAGCATGATTGTCCCGTGGCAAGAGTGGCGGAAAGGGAAGTATAGAAGCATAGGACCACCCTATGTTTTTTCTATCCTTGAAGAAACAAATTATATCGATTTTCTGCAGTAGGATGGTTCTGGCTTCGAAAGCATTTGTCATAAGTCATAATGTCGTAGAACGAAGGGGTGGGACTTGGTTTAGCGAAATCGTAGAGACAGCCGAGATAAATCATCGATAAATATGCGAAGGGTAATGAAGATGTAAACTTGATAAGATCTACGAGCAAAAAATTCCAGAGGAAATTCAGCGTATATCCCTTGAGAGTTATAAGCAACGTTCAAAAGAACATTTATTTCATTTGACACACTGTCGCCTTGTTTGTGTACAATTTCAACATTTCAACAAAGTTTAAAAACACTCCACCTCGTATAAATACACACAAACAGCATACATATTTCGGCAACAATTTCCATCCTCAGGAGTAAAACCAAAAACAGTTTTCAGGGTTACTGCTGAGGATAGCAAATTGGTTGCCAAAATGCGTATGCAGTTTGTGTATATTGATGCGGGGGGAGTGTTTTTAAGGTTTGTTAAGTGTGAGTCACCTGCGGCAGTTCCAAACACGAGTGCATTTTTATTCTAGTTGCTTTATTCGTTTCTAGTTCTGTATTTAATTTGGTATTTTTAAAGCTTCAACTCGTCCTTAAAAATACATCACGGTATGTTAAATAAACATATAAACAAATAAAAAAACCTTTATATAAAACACGCTAAAAAGGATGAAATAAGAATTCTTTTTCATGTTATGAAGTTTAAATTTTTTTTAGCCCTATTGGTCCACCCCACACCAAGTATAAACAAGTTTTTTTTCGTTTTTTATATAAGGTTTAAGTTTTTTTCTCAATCGTATTGCCTCACCCCACACTAAGATCTAACCCTATTGGTTCACCCCACACCAAGAAAAAGGGATTTATAAGGCACCAAAAAAACTTGTTTGATTCGCTTAACCTATGATGCTGTCACGTGGTTGTAGACATAAAAATATCAATTAATATAAACCTTTAGTTACATTAGAACCGATTTTTACAAGACAAATGTGTAATATGTGTACTTGACGTTTCTATCGAATGTATTCCCTACTTTAAGAAACACTGTATAAGTGTTAATTTAATGAAGTCATACGAATGCCGTAAGGATTTTAATACCAAACCAACATTAAATTGTTCTGAGTACTTTACTACATCAGTCTACTGTTTAATAAGGAGTACAAAGGAATGTAGAACATTTATAGAACTTCTTAGAACTATATAATTAAGTTAAATTTTCTTTATTAACAAATATTTGCATTAATCGAGCAAATTAAGCTAAAAAAACGGATGATTTTATTTAAATAAAAAAATGCATGCTGCCAGTTGGTGTCGCTCACAATTGTGTCAAGGTTTAGACATCGTTAACTGTAGTGTTTATGCGTGGGTAAATTGGAATGTTTCCTTTCCTGTGTGCTGCAATTTGCTAATTGCACGGCGAGCATGATAAATATTTATTTGTCAATTTTTACCAATTTTTTTTGATTTGTAAAAGATTTTTTTAACAGTTTCAATTACTTTCATTCACTATAGATACCTCAATACATAGTAAGGGTTGGAGGATTAAATTTATTATTTTGTTCTCAGATATTACAAAATAAATAGAAAGAGATGGAGGAGTTTTACAGTGGCGTAAATAAGAACAATATTGTGTTAAGGAAAGAAAAACAATAGTATTTTGGAAAAATAGTATTTGGGGTTATGTCTATTTATCGCTGATTTCTAATATTTCTAAGTTTCGCTATTTCACCTGTATTTAAAGTTACGTTATACAGCAAATGTAAAAATTATGGAAAACGTTTTCGTATTTCACCAGAAAAACTTTTAAAAAACAAGAAACTAGCCTGGCATTCCTATTCGTCAGATGCGGACTTCTTCAACAAATCAATTAAATACATTTGGGAAGAAAATAATTTTAATTGTTTGAGGGTATATATGGAGTACTGGCTCATGCTGCGCATAAAAGCCTAATGTGTCGGACAAGAAGTGTTTCACACATGTCTATGTATTAGATAAAGATCAAGCAGGCCATACATTCGCCAGCATCCGCATAATCTGAAACACTCAGCCGTTTCTTTTACTCTTTACTAAGCGTATCCGCAGCTGGCAATACTTCACTATGTGTATACTATAATGTTTACAGGTCGAAATAAATGAAACGAAGTAGGCCGGCAACAAGGTGAAAATCTTTCATAAAATACTTGATTTTTAGACAGAATTATAAACAGTGACCGACATAAAGTACCCAACATGAGGATTTTTCATATTATTAAGATACATATTGTAAAAACTTTTTGTGAGGTAGATCTGCATGTCCAATATTTGAAACATTTATTTTGGCACAAAATAATAATCACTGGCGTGGCGCCAAATTTGAAAACTGTTTGGCGATTATTAAAAAAATTACATGCTGCCGAAATTGTAAGATGTTCATATAGATCTAACATATTACAAAAGACAATTTAGAAACTAGTATTGTAACGCTGATAACTTCAATGTATTACATCAAGGATTCAACAAAGGGTAGAACATTGGATTAATTTATTTCTTTATTAGCCAAATATTTTCGACACTAATGGTGTCTTCATCAGGGTTTGAAATATTTAATTATAAAATCCTTACGTTAAATGTCGAGGAACATAATATGTCTACGTAAGTTCGAAGACAGAATCTCCAAAAACATCGGGTGACAGATGTTTTCTAAGAAGAACTTAGATATATTAAAGAGGATATTAAGAACTAATAATTATCCATCCTCAGTTATTGGTAAACTTTTGTACCATAACTCACTGCCTCGTCAATTGGATGATAGCATCTCACCTTTGTCTACTCTTACAACCAACAATAGTAATGACATCAAGGTCATCTACCGTAAAATGCAGTTTATCCCTGACTTGACACCCAAGACACAAGACATGTTCAAACCCTTCCCGAACATAAAAATTGTAACTTACCCACAAAAAAAAAATTGGAACATTATTTACGAGACTGACCCTGCTGATAAATCTAATCTAATATAAAGATAAAATGTAAGGATTGTGTATGTTGTTACATAGGTCCGACTTCTCAAAAACTTAAGAATAGACTTGCTGCACATAAAAGACATTAAAAATAAATCCACTGCTACTGCCTTAAGCAGTTATTGTATGGATCTCCAACATGAATAATAATAATAATTTTATTTCGATAAAACAGAGGTTTTGGAAGTCGAACCGAATCTTCATAAACGTCTATTTATGGAGATGTGGTTCATTAACAGTACTCCGAATTCCAGTAATTTTAAGAGATACGGAAGGGTTAAGTTAAAAAAAAAGATTCCTCTTCGAACTTACGTAGATCTATTATGTTCCTCGACATTCAACGTAAGGATTTTATAATTAAATATTTCAAGCCCTAATGAAGACCTGATTAGTGTCGAAAATATTTGGCTAATAAAGAAATAAATGAATTCAATGTCAGCTTTTTCTACCCCTCGCTGAATCCTTGATGTAATACATTGGAGTTATCAGCGTTATAATACTAGTTTCTTAATTAAGTACTCTGTTACTTCTCAATCAAAAAGACAATTGATATGTTCGAGCATTGGGATATTAAAGGTGTTCCAAACTTTTTAAATCCACTGTACATGTGTTTAAGTGTAGATTTTTGTGCTCTTTAAGAAATATTTTACCATATTCATTGAATTTCAATTTACTAGGTTAAAAATTGTTGGAAACTCTTTTCGATCAGTATATGTATACTTTTCTGGACATGATAGCTTAGTTTCAAGCAAGACTAAAAGACAGACAGTGAAATATTCAATTTCCATTTTTTTAATCCTTTTTTTTATTTTTTAAATATTCTAATTGATTAAGCTTCATTGAACCCCAAACCTTTACTGAGAATAAGTCGACTGTACCTGGTTCCTATTTTCCTCTTTAAATTTCACAAGTGTTCGCTGACATAAAAAATACTTCTTTTTCAATACCGAAAATATCACTTCATTTCACTTCTGCAATGTTTTGGGTAAGATATACTCTAAATGTAAAGCTTCCATTAATTTGGTTTTCCTTTTAACGACTATAACATTTATCGTGTAATATTTGATTTAATCGAAACATGAAAAGCAATCCCTTATGATTTTGTACCTCTCTGCTGTACCATTCTTTTTTATTGTTCTGCACATTTGTTAAAACAACAATAAATACTTACCAATCATCAACCACTCTGCGATAAATTCATTCATTTCCGCGCTTCCAAAACCCCAGCAACTACACTACAATTAACAAATCCTCCCCAATATCATATAATGTACTTACACAGATGAATATTGCATGTGTGTATCATATCTCCTTCACATCTATCTCTCCAAACACAGAGTTATCAAATCTATACATCGTAACTACGCACAGTTCCCCCGCTAACGAACTAAAGCGTCATGGTCACCCCCCAACGATAGGGTGACCCCGCCATAAAACTTCCTGCATATTATACTGGATTGGTTCATTCCTATATCGGGCCATTATGTATCTGCGATCAGTATTAACGCTGTATTATTCTGGTTACTTGCAGCGGAAAGCTCAATTAATTCCGTTTGGAAACTGTAATAAGGAATCGCGTTTTGTTAGCTTATATGTAGATGTTTGGGGGTCGCTTTGATTTGAATTTATTGTCGTTAATGATCGCATTGTGATGGTTCGTCACGTGCAATTGTGGTGTAAAGATACTTGTAAGGTATAACGATGCTTCTTTACGCAAAAGAAAGACATACTTATGAATACATGCAAAAATATGATGAAAAATTATGTACAAAATAGGGTCTGAAAATGTTCTCGTCACGCGTAGTACTTGGAGGGTATGCTGAAGTCCCTCAATTCCAGTTATTCGCCTCGAATGAGGTATAATGGGCAAAAATCGTTAAGTTTTGACTTATTGAACCGAAACCAAAGGATAAAACAAGAACACTCTCGCTGTGTTAGTAATGAAATATCATTCAAAATATTCGTTTCGTTAATCTGAAGATTTTACGTGTTTCAAACTAATGGAAAACTAGTCGTATATTTTGTTATTTTCAGTATGGGTATGATGAGTTCGAAAGTGAAGAATTCCGAACAAAATGGACTCCAAATGTGTGAGTTGTCTTGTCGCAATGAACATTTTGGGATGAGAGTTAGTAAAGATTGCAAGGACTGTGGGGAAATACAATAAACACCTGTGGTCCGGAATTAATTAATACTTTGTGCGGGAGGAGTAATCCGAACAGTGTGTTTGGAGCAGGGGTTCCCAAAGTTTTTCTTAGGCGGGCCAATTTAATACTACCGAATTTTTTGGCGGGCCAAAAAAAAACGGAACACAATCAAAACAATAAAAAGGATTTTTTTAACCGTAAAAATGCCATTATCGGCGCATGGTTTATTGCTGGAATCACCATACTAGCAATAAACCATGCGCCGATAATGGCATTTTTACGGTTAATTGTTTTTGGCATTTTTGATGTTTCTCAGGATTTTTTTTGTTTTAAATATATTTAACTATTTCTTTTTTTTATTAGTATACTAAATTTAATATAAATATAAATCTT
>JARFOC010000134.1:425645-436712 GCA_031763485.1 Osmoderma eremita
GAAAGACATTCGGTGCCGGACTTGAGAATGGGAATCCACGCATTCCCGAAACACGTGTCGTCCCGAATTAATTAATATTTGTGCGGGAGGAGTAATCCGAACAGTGTGTTTATCGTGCTGCCCCACAGTCCTTGCTGTCTTTACTGTACAATAAGAGCAACTTTTTAGAAAAGAGAGCGAAATACCAAAACAAATAAAAACAGAAATAGCTAAAAGAATTGCAAATTCCGACGATGACATGCGTGTGAATTTTGGACGACAACGCAAAGACAGAAAAGAAGATTAACAAGTACGGAAATGAGATTCTCGAGAAGAATATAAGGAAAAACAAGAAGGGATAACATTAGAAACCAAGTATTTAGAAAACCCGAACGTAGTCTCTGTCTAACGATAGAATAAGGTCAACTAAGGTGGTTGGGCAATGCAACGAGACGAGATGAGAATTAGTCTGTTCAGACAAGAAAAATAAGAAGAGCCGGTCAAGAAAGAACATGGAATAAATGGTTGTGGATGACAGCTGAGATACAGAAGCGAGCGACAAAACTCGTGTATCGAAAAGTAAACTGCCATTTTCATAAGACTCGCAGTTCACATCATTTTTAGGTCGTTCATAAAACACTCTATTTTCCGGCTTGCTCAGAGGCATAGATACTCGGACATAGGTCCAAAAGACGTATTTATATTGAGCGGACTTATTTGGATGGTAGCTAAGTGTATAAGGGAGTTAGAGCAAAACTCTTTCGGAACCTTAGATTTATCTCTCACCAAGCATCCATTCCATGCACCAGAATGCGACCCTCTTGTTAAAGTAATGTCAGAATCTTCACTAAATACATCATATATCCCCAAATTTTTCGATTTGAACAGTAGTTTGCCTTTAATAAAGGTGGCTATAGATTGTCTCAATTTTTATTACATCCAATATTGGTTATAATAGCACCTGTGCATCTCTGATGCTATTCTTAGTTGCTGTCATTAACGCTATCTTCACTTCAGATTGCTATGTTGCAACTTTTTTACATATGACGGTGTCGGCAACCTATACAGGGTGTTTACGGTCTTGTGATTTTATTTTCAAGAGGTGATTAAAAATCTTAAAATTTAGAACATTTAGATGTGTTTGAAAATAAGTGTATTGGTCGAGGTGGTCCTATGCCATAGCCTCCTCGATCACCCGACCTTAACCCCCTTGATTTATATTTACGGGGCGTTACGAAGACCGTGGCATACACCAACGACATAATCGATTTAGATGATCTTCGTAACCGCATTGAGGCAGCTGCGGGGACAATTCGACGGCAAGACCAACGCCTAGTAAATTATGCCAATTCACGGATACGTCGAGCGAGACAACACGGCGATAACATTGAACAACTAGTGTGAAGTGGATTCCATGAAAAACATAAAAAAAACAGCATTAAAAGAATAACGATAATTGTCATTCATTAACACACGGGTACATTCGAAGGGATTGAGGCGCGCATTTTGGGGAATCCCCACTCCATTTGAACTAGAACGTATTGGTATGGTGAGAAAAACAGTATCGTGTGAATTAAAAACAAAAAAAAACGTCAAAAGAGATAAGACTCACGTGAGAGTGAGAGAAGCATGCTGAGCTGGATGATGGCATCACACTAGCAGGGCCGTGATGAACAGAACAGGTGGCAGGAGCAGGAGGGACGAAGGCGCTGTTCGCGGAGGCGCTTGCGACCCACCTGCACATACGTAAAAGCCTGCCACCTTCCGCTCATTCAAACATCATACATATATTAGAGTGAAAGAACGAACAAATTCAAGAAGTATTGAAAAGAGAACAAATACAATTTATCAATTTCCATAAAAAATTCTGCCATCTGTAGTCTCAGATGTACATTGTATGTCGGTAACCTAACCAAATACAGAAATCTATTATCAGTAATACATCGTTTTATTATAAATAATCCATTGATAAATTGTACGTTTCCTACTACACTGAGAGATTACAACGAACATTTAAAGTTTACAATGTCGACACAAATATTCACACATTCATATGCAAATAAAACAAAATCAAACCTGTATGTGGTATGTCAGAGTTATTCGGGAATTACGTTAAAAGTAGCGCCACCAATCGGGGAATTTTCACACTATGCACAGAGGGACACTCTTTTGTATTGCATTTAGAGTACACGTGACGCATCTTAATCAACGATATTTTCACTATTTTTTCTATGCATACTGGTGCTATTTTACAAAGAAAAGCTTTTGTCTTGTCGAAGCTGTATTATGCTCGATTTTATAGGACATTTTATAAGCTTTTCCCGCATTCAGAGCCGAACAAAATGCACACACCCAGCTAGATTGTAAAGTAGGTAAGATAAACTACAATTTTCTATGATCATTTACAACTAGAAGTGACGCTTTTTTCATTTATATGGCGTACCCTAGTGTCTATAGCCATTCTATTGTTGTTTGAAGTAATCCACGAATTTAAAAAAAGCCGTGAAGTCCTGATCCTTTACGTCTTTACCTAGTAAATTAATTGTCAAAGTCAAAAGGGTGTTCGATAATTAGAGTATTCCTAAGTTCGGTATAGGTTATGTTCATTAAACCTTTTTCAGCTTTTATAGTACTAATTTCTATAGAATTCATTATTGTTCAATCCGTTTCAATGCAATTTCATCATTTTTATCTTACACAAAATGTTTGTAGTTACGTCAGATTTGTTTATGACGTATGCAGCGTCTGAAGCAAATTCATTTGGATTCAGTTACATCAACCGTGATTGCAATGAATTGTACGAAATGACAGTTGTCAAATTTTTTGAGATTATTAACAAACCCCTCATAAATGTATTACTTCATTTGTAAATACTGACAAGTGAATAGGCTGCGCTTATTATGAAATATGTTTTATTTTATTAAAATAATATATCACACTAACAAATTATTTCTTATATCGAAAACCATTTGTATGTAAATTTTGATTCGATACTAAACAATTATAATTTACCTCATGGACCGCATTAACAGATATTAAAGAACGTCCATTTCATTTTTCTTTCTCGAAATACGTTATCAAATAACAAACCAAGTATTTGCAACAAGAACTAAGTCGTTTACCAGGCATCTTGAATTGTGTCCTCCTACAAAAATATTTTAAGAATTTGTATACTTCTTTTACATCTGGAAACTCACCACAACCTAAACGAATTACTTCACTATAGTTATGAAAATAACTGATTTAGCACAATAAATACCAGAATTTAATAAAAATAAGCGTCGAAAACTAAAGAAATCCCAAATACGGAGTAGAAAAAATATGTCAAATGTCAAGGGAGATATATTTTCTGTCTAACATTAACATGTATTAGGTTGCATACACTGCAGTGAACATTATGAAAGCTCTTTTCAACGCATACTCAATCATATTCTATCTCCCTTGATCTCGTTCATTGATAGTTAATAATATATGAACGCGTATCTTAACTAGCTAAGACATATGTTATATACTTTTATCTCGGTTGCGTATACGTTTGCTTCCGGTTTTTGGATATTACGCGTGTCTTCACTTTACCGATCGATGAATGACGCAACTACAAACATTAGTGATTTCATCTTTAGGTAAATTCGTAAAATATTATTTTGTCAAGCAATTTTTCTCTTGTAAGTGACGTTTTATATTTTGTAATCATAAAAAAGGGAATGTTACTGTATCTTTCTGGTTTTATTAAATCGATATGATAATGCAAACAACACAAAGTGTCCCTCAGTCAGCCGCCATATTGGCAGAGTTAACAGCGCCCCCATCGGGCGTATAGCTCGCGAATAGATAGTTTAACCTATAGGTTAATATGTCATTGGAATTAAACACATGAATGAGAGGCACACCTAAATGTACATATGGATTTTTGTAAGAAATAATTTAAATACAACCTGTTATTGTACGAATTATATTAATCATTTGCGTTAAGGAAAGTGTTAAGATGTGAAACATAATATACAGCAACGGAAATAGAATATGCAAGCGGTAAAACATAAATTACGACAAATTTGATTCAATCGTATATACACGTATGCTCAGCTCTCACCGGGGTGCGAGATATATTGTACGTATCGCGATCTGGCGTACTTGCATTTATCCTCGTCGCGCGTAACGCCGTAGCACGCAGCTCGCCTATCTGAATCATTTTGTCTCTGTCTATCCGTACGAAAAGTTATCGATTTCGGATACACTATGTTAGTTATACAACCGAAGAGAAGGTACAAACCATAACATGGTATTTTGCTGGAAATCCCTACCAAAGCACGGTCGATCTATTTGCCGTAGAATACGTTGTTATCGACGGCAATTTAAACGGAATGAAATATTTGGATTTGCTCCGAACGAAAATTATTTCTGTTGTCCGTCAACTTAACCCCGATTTTGATTGAATTCGGTTTATGCAAGACGGTTGTCCCGCGGGGTTTTACGATATCTCTCGTTGTCTGCGTATTGCCATTCACAAAGCAATCCCCCGTTCCGATGTGAGCATACGTGTATGTAATGTGAATGTCAGAAATTACGGCTATAAGAAGGCAACTACGTATACTTGGCATTGAAGCATACAAGATAAACGTATGTACTTTGTAAAAAGAATTCTCACTATCCTAACATTGTTACAAATTATTATTTATTGAGTGTTAAATACGCAAGTATCTATAGGTTTGTTCGGACTTTCAGTTTGAGAACCGTTCTGGAATTTGAAATTCTAGCATTAGTGCGCATGACAGTTCAAATTCAAGTTCTAAAATAGTTCTGATGTTTGAGGTTCGAACATTAAAATTTCAAATTACCGCGCCATATCGCTTACAACCAAAAAACCTGTACCTGTAATCAGTGTTTTTTCTTACTAGCTTTTTGTTTGTTATTTAAGTTTACATATTGTACTAGTAGAGTTTCCAGTTAATATTTTTATTTATTTATTTATTATACTTATTTATAATCAAAATGTCAGTGAATAGACATGAAAATGCAAAAGATATAAAAGAAAAGAAAATAAATTAGTGTGTACTTGCAGCAATAATATTGGTGGTGAAACAAGAAAGAAGAATATGTCAAATGGACATTACTATTGGCTGACTAGTAGACCCTCTTATGCTTTAAAATATTTAAAATATATAGCATAAAAGAATGCATAATCGCCTATTATTAAATATAAGTTAAATATATGTGTTTGAAATATCAAGAAAAGTATTATAAACAACATTTATGCAAGAATACTTATTTTAAGATGTATCCATAACCTCAAAAGTATACATATTTTATTGAACTGACTCTCCTGTAGCTTTCCCAGAATTATTTTGTTATGAAAAGTTGTTTCTAGTATATTCATCAACACAAAAAAAAAATAAGCGACCCACGTGTATTATAATTATAGCTAGATCTTTTCCGAAATTAAAATAAAAAACAGAACCTAGTTTCTTATTTTTATATACGAATCTGTTTAACACTCACCAGCACAATAGTGTACTACAAACATGTTTGTGCAATTTTCATATTTATATGTCTTAGCCCATAATTCTTTGTCAATTTAACGCCCATTACATCATTACTATATACTAAAAGTCTAAACAGGACGGACCGTCAAAATGTGCCCTTTTAATACGAAATTCCGCCCGCTATCTCCTCCGAGCGGGTGCCGTTTACGGAGCGGGCGGTATTTTAGAAAAACTAATAAGCTATTCAACAGGCTGTAGCAATAATCCTGTGCAATTAGCACCTTAGAACCCTTACTTCATTAGGCATCATAAATAATAACGAATCCACATGCAGTAGGATTGAAGATGGATACTTTTAACCTATAATTTGACAATTATTGTTCAGAGTATATTCAAATAATATTATGAATTATGATGCGCATGTCTCGAACTACTCAGAATTTGAAATACTTGCTCCCTAGCGAGAACCGATTGAACGGTTCTGAATTCGTAGTTCTGACGGTCCCAACGGTGAATTTGAAATTCTAGAATTTCAAGTTCGAGAACTACGAGGTTCGACCAGTGAAAATCTCATTGCGCAAGCTCATCAATCAGAGAACCGTTCGGAACTGTAGGTCCGAACAAACCTTATATTATTAAGTTAACAAGTGCCGTAAACATGTATTTAATTACTTACTTTTTACGTTACAAATACAGATGTTTTAAGAAGAAAAATTTCTTTTTTCAAATCAGCATACGTAACGTTAACGTTCGATTTACAAATTTTCTAAATTTCGCGATCGATCTCGTATAAATATAAATATTATTAGATATCTGTAATAGTAACCATTATATCACTCACAGTCGGCCTCGTCGGAATCGTCTTCCGTGCCGCAATTCTTCACGCGATTGCAGCGCAATTTATTTGGAATACAGTACCCGCTTTTGCTGCATTGAAATTCGTCGCAACTGGGTCCCTCCTGGATTTCCGTCCAGACAATCTTGAAACCCTCGGAGCCCACCGCCTTATCCGCTGTTATGAAACTAGAAGAAAAATCAATCGTATATATCGTCGCTATTCTTATTTACGAAAACTGTTTAGAAATATGTTAGAAAATAGACCAGAACTGTACGAAACTGTCAAAAAGGACGAAATTTACGATACAGGCGTCAGTTGTTAGGTGGCAGCACCTGGAACGCCTATTCCCGACATATAAAACGCATCCGTCATACACATAACGGCATTCATCATCAGAAAATGTTGATTAATAATAATTCCTGAAATTTCCATGTTAAATATTGAACTACCATACCTGAATCGAATAACGTTCGATTCCGAGATATAGGTTAGCTTCTCAATAGATCCTTTTTCCCCGCACAGTTCTATTGGAGTACCAGCTAAGTTGATCCACAATCGCAGTACAGCAGCTGGGCATCCGCGAGCTATTTTTCAAATAAAAATATAACATCAGAATATGGTGCATGCGAACGATTCCACAAATACAAATCGTATGGATGTTGGTCGCTTCAATATTTTATTATAATTTGCAATTCTTATTGGCTTCTGACGATTATAACGATTAAAATCGGTTTGTCTTCCTATAACACAGGTTTTCATCATTTTCTAACCTCAAAAATTAACTAATTACGCAGGAACTATGACTCGCCCTGTGGTAATGATGACAGGGATATTTGATATGGTTACGGGAGTAACGTGAAGAGATAAGAAAATAAACAAATTAAACATTTGTTAAATACTATTAAAAAAGAAGCCTAGCGTTTTAAAAACGCACGACAGATCGTCTTAAAATATTACCAGCCACCTCTACTGCAACTCCGTCATACTCACAAGGGGGTGCTCCTTCGATAGCGAACTTTTCGAATTCTAACAGTATTTTGTACTTGGGTCTGACGCTGATGTACCAATTGCAGGTTTTCGCCGACAGGCCCTTGCTAGGTCCGTCGTAATTGCTCGGAAAGTTCGGACTGGTTATCACGCCGTAGTCCGTACTGCTGACGTTCGAGCCGCATTCGCCGAATATCGGCTTGGCGGTCTCGAAATTATATCGAGCCTTGAAGCCGCTGTAGACGCCCTCCGAGTCGGCGTGCAGGAGGAGTTTCAAGCCTAGCGCGCCGCGGTTCGATTCTATCGGACCTGGTGCCGTCATACCGCAATAGCGGCCGATAATTTTCTCCGTGCCGTCCCTATAGACGTTGAATATTTCCAACCAATCCTTTTGACAAACGGTGGCTCTGTAACGATAATTGAAAAGTCAAAAAGGTGCCGAAGAAAAAAGATTAAATTTTCAAAATCAATTCCATTCGCAAATATCGGCAACCCAATATACCATTACCACCGATAATAACAGACACATATGTGACACAGAAATTGCATGTTTTTACTTGTCACTCACTCCCTCCCTTCCTCAACCCTGTAGGCATATAAAACAGGGGCGTATTCGAATGCAGCGTTGTGTCAAAATTTCAAAGCAATCGGTGAAGGACTTTCGGAAATCCCAATTTTTAGCAACATTTACATTCTTATTTATATAGATAAAAATAGATATAAAAACACAAAAGAAAAACAATGAAAAAAACTAAGTACACTCACGAAATGGACGCTACGGTAAACGACACACCTCAATTCCAACACAATATCACAAATAATTAGATCAACATAAAAATACATCAAATCTATGAAAATTCAATTTAAGCATGTTTTTTATCTGTCACAGGTACGCCATCTATGAAAATTCAATTTAAACATGTTTGTACCCGTCACATAATAGTATCTGTCAACAAATTGCATATTTTTATCTGAGACAGCAGGGAAGGCGAACCAATCTTATTATTAATTAACTCAGAAAGAAATCTACCACTTGCACAAGCTCTTCGATCTGATAGGGAGGCCAAGTTGTGTCGACTGAGTAAATTATCGTAATTAGTACCGCGAGGTGGATATGCCCGGTCAATTCTAAAAGATAGATATTTTAGAAACCCTTTTTGCACTCTTTCCAATGGTTAGTTGTTGGTAAAGATAGTAAGGGTACCAAACAATAGCAGCATACTCAACCATAGATCTGACAAAGGCAAAAAAGAGAGTTTTTATGACATTGACATCAATAAATTGCTTAATAATACGTTCCTGATTAAAAAAACCCAGGCACTTGGAGGCAGAGTTAGCGATTTTGGCAATATGATCCTCAAATGAAAGTCGCGAATGAAATAAAACAGCAAGATCACGGATACTAGAATGCCTAAACAAACATTAAATAGCAAAGGTGATAAATGTGAACCTTGTGGAACCCCACAGCTTGCCATAAAAGAAGTTGAGTTGAAACCATTACAAGCAACGTAGCAAACACGACTGTTGTTTAAGTATGATTCCATTATGCAATTTGCAGTATTACATGCTATTTTTTCCTAAAAAATTCTTTATGTGGGCCGTTAAAATAGTAGTACTTCGCTTCGACAACTACAAAAATTAGGGCTGACATTTGAAAACAATACAATTACGTCATCACACCTAGGTAAATCATCCTATATATTCAGATACAAGATCGGAAAAAGTAGTGTTGAAAATAAGAATTAACGTAGTTTTGGAATTTTTCAATAAGTGATATTTATTGAATTTAATTTTTGATCGCGCGATTGTTTCAGTGTTTAATATTATTTTTATTAGGGATATCTTTATGTAAACTGTCAAAATATGTATACTGTCGTTTCTACAACCATATGGAGCGCCAAAATATCAAGATGAGGTAAGTGTTGACATCGAAAAAAAACAAAAAAACAATGACGTCATCACACTTACATGAATCACATAGAATTGGACATAAAAGTTGATGTTGTAACACGCCAGCGGTGTGAAATATAGAGAAGTCGTGTCGTTGGCGTTTTGGGATTACCATGACAATAAAAAAAACAAGATATGTTGGTTGTGAGAAAATAATAAAATTATTACAAAAGTCGTTCGTAATGTTTTTTCCCTTTACAAGTGGCGCCCAACGTGGGACTCGAATTTGATGTAATTTGGCATTCCTGTGTTAGGAAGAGACAAAGTTAAGAGGGAAAGCACCGAAAGCGGCAACTGTAGATCACGAAGCCGACTTAACGAGAAAATGCCAAATTACACCAAATTCGCGTCCACACGTTGGTCGCCATTTGTATAGGAAAAAAACACTGCGAACGACTTTTGTAATGATTTTATTATGTTCTCACAACCAAAAATATATGTTGGACTAACTGTTCTCAGGAGATGGAGTTTTTTCCCACCTTTCGGTCATTTGGCCCCACTGTGGGCGCCATATTTGCTGAAACATCGTACTGCCATCCACATTGCTTTGCAATTCGCTTTTTAAGTTATAAAACGCGAAGACAGTTTCGAAGATTACATTGTCGTCCAATAACGAAATAGAATTTCAACGATTGACTCCAGTTTTCATTTAAAAAAAGTGAACAGAAATCATTCCTCGATCAATAGGATAAGGATTTATTTTCAACTGTCAAAATTAAGATTCCTACGCTCACTCTATCAAACAAACACAGTATTATTGCACTTTTTGGAATCATACGGCTTTGTAAGTGCAATATAAAATATCATAACAAATATCTGAAGCTGCGCGTAATGATAAAAGCGAGATTCACTTACCCATAGGAGCCAATAGTCACGTTGTCTGAACCGCCGCGTACCTTAAAGTTATCGAATACCAAAATTACTTGCTCGTTGGGCGTAGCCAAAAACAAATATGTGCAGTTGGTATCACTGGGATAATTGGAAGGATATCTGGGCGAATTGAACTCCCCCCGTTTCCTACTGGTACTTCTGTATGTGAAAGTACAACTGCCGTCCGGGGCAGCGGTGCCTGGTATCCGATATTCTAAAAGGAAAAATTAAAGTTTCAAGTATTGTTAAGTGTGAGTGATGTGCTGCAGTTCCCAAGCCGAGACAATCGATAATTAAAGGAGTGTTTATATCAATAATTTTGTGTATTACTTTAATTCAGACCAATTTTCTATCCACAACAGTGAGCTTAACAAACAGTAAGCTTACGAACCATGTAAAATTAATAAAAAAAAAAAAAAACTTCTCTCTCCGGAAAACAGAATTACACGATTAAAGGGCGCAAACTTAATAAATTCTCTCTCGACGTGGTTTTAATTCCGACATGGATTTGAATATCAAATGTAATTATACTTTAAAATTCGACCGCTAGAGGGCGGGCGTCCTTTAGAGTGTTTATAAGCGTCCCATTTTCGGTATTACGCAAAACCTATTTAATGCGTAGTCACACTTTTCATTTATCGAATTGAATACCCCTGTAATTTGCATATTATGTAAATTAGATTGTCGAAAGTATTATGTGCGAAAATATAATATAACAGGCTGTTTATACACGTATGCCCACATCGGAACGGTGGATTGCTTTGCAAATTTTTGGCTACTATGAGTACTCTATTTTATAATTATCTCAAGTAGCGCAGTTCTGGTAAAGTAAATCATGTACCATATAATAAATTTTATAACAACAAGTAAATATAATATACAAAAGAAACCATTTAACACAAACAAACACAAATGATACAAATGTTAATATTTCTAACTTTTATTTATCCCTAAACAGTTTTA
>JARFOC010000134.1:442800-509992 GCA_031763485.1 Osmoderma eremita
CGAGTTTTAGGTTGATGTTGAATTTGTCTTCAGTTTTCTTGTTTCAAATATTTCTTTTAAATGTTTTTGAATTTGTTATTAATTTTTAGTGGAATTTGTATAAAACTGTTTTATTTATATTATTGTTATTGTATTTTTTTTTGTGTTTAGATAATATTGTTGTATTTTCTTTATAAAATATATACTCTCCATACCGTCCGAGTTTCAGGTTGAGTCACTGTATATAACTAAACTACAAAAACGTGGTGATACATAATGTCGTCTAATTAACGGACGTTTGAAAAGATGAAAATCGTCGGTTTATTTTAAAATGATCACAGGAGAAATGTCAACGCTTTGTTACGATTAGTGATAACTGATTTATGTAGGATGATCGCCAGGTTTTCTCTACTATCATTCATTTAATATTATTTCAAAATTTTGATAATATCATCTGAATGTATCTATACGTATATTTCGTCTGCTTCCGTCTGATTCTGAGTTAATGATACCGGAATTGAAGAATCAACACCAGGCACTATTTACGTTAATTCTCCATTGACGCATGCAAATTATATTTCGTCGGTTTACGTTTTCCGATCGGGTAAAATTGTAATATTCGTAACGGCGCGCGAAGTCACGGTGTCCGCGGCTATTTTTAGAATCGCTGAACTAAACGCCCAGAGAATGTATTTTTGGGCGATGTGTTTCTCTAAACTGCATTTTTTTACAACACTCACTACGCACCCGTTGCAGACACCCACGTTTCCATCTGGCAAATTACCTGTTTAATAACCGGCTTGCGGATAAACATTTTCGCCATTAGCGAAATGTATGCCGAGTGACTATGCTCATCTTTGATTTATTTTACCGACCGGGAAATATAAAACCGCGTTCACCAGAGCCAAGTTTGTAAATTTTTTATTTTTGTTTTTTTTTTGTTATCTTAGCCAGAGCCAGCTGCTTACTTCTAATTATTTATTGCCGTAGGTTAAATTTTAAAATACCTCTTGGTTCGTTACATAAAATACCAAGTTAAGTTAAAAAGACTAGAAGTTAGAGAATAAGGTAAACACGTTAGGTTTTTTAGCGAACGGTTTTAGTAGGTACATTTTTTGATGTTGCCGGAGCTTACCAAGTATTTTTTTTTAATGAGACTATACTTTTTTCTATGATTCTGATGGAGATTTTTTTCTGAAAACAACAACTATCACAAGTATACCTTTACAAAAGAAAAAAATTCCAGTACTTCCCGCAGAATTGCCTGGTATTTATGCTATTTATAAATAGAATTACTGTTTCTTTATCCGGAGACGAAGACGATATTGATTAAGTTGACGGAAACTTGTCTTTGCGTAATGAAATGGCGAGCAATGTTGTCTTGCGTCAAGCTATGGAACTTGATAGCGACGATGAACTTCTTGCAACGACAAGAGATCCCAGTGATTTGGTCGAAACATAATTTTTATGACGAACCTCATCCTTTTGATACACCTAAAGAAGTAAACATGGACGAATGTATTGAGCGTCCATTAGAAGACGTTTTTTTGTGTTTATTTCTGAACAATTTGTTGGACTCTTTCATACAAATTTATATGCTACCCAGATAAACACAAGGAACTAGAACATTTCAGCCCACTACGCGCGAAGAAATCAAGTTGTTTTTTTTTTCGTCTAAAAGAGTATTGGTCTACTCAAGAAGAAATCACGGATGCCTTCAGCCCCAAAGTCATTTCTAGCGATAGATTTTATTGGCTACTAATCAAACACGCATTTTGCAGACAATACCCTACATCCAAAAATAGGTGACCCAAACTATGATAAACTTTATAAAGTGGGACCACTTTTGAGTACACGTGGTAGAACATACAAGCGGTACTACACACCCGAGGAATCCCAAGCTGTAGATGATAGCATGATCAAATACAAAAGTAGATCTAAAAAAAGGATTCTTACCTTTAAGTAGACTGTATCTCCCATTGATATCATTAAATTTTTTTGAATCGTATTTGATTTTAATCTTTTTTGCTTTTTGTTAGATAGACCAGAACTATCACCAGAATAACATTTAACTTTCAGTGCCCTTGATCCGTCTATTGAAAGTACAACATCTTCATGTTTCGAAGTAGTTTCAACTTCTGTTTTAGCTATCTCTAATTTATGTTTCATTCATTAACCAAAGATAAATTTCCCATTAGTTCGGCTTTAAGAAGCTTTGGAGCCAATATGTTCAAATCTTCTTTTGGTAGTTCATTTCTTACATTATCTCCAAGATTATTAACAGATTCAATATTATTTTCATTATTATTGTGGGGCGAGATGGAAGAGTCAGAGCATGTGAAGCGATCACTAGTGACAGAATCCGTTTAAAGAGACCTGTGCAGCTTTTGTAGCCTTTTCTTAATTTCACGACTAACTTTCTTCTCATGGTTTGATATAGTACAAAAACTTGAAGGTAGATTCATCCACTCATCTCTCTCTTGTTTAAGGTCATTTGTATTACTATTTGAACAGGATGTAGGTATCGTTTCCACCCATTCTTCTGATGAACTTGAAGATGTGGAGGATCTATGGTCCTTCTTATGTTTCTTGTTTTTCTTATGTTTCTTCTTATCTTTATGTTTGCCCATAATAATTATTAGGTTCGATGCAAATGTATTAAAAGTTCAAAGTTGTTTTGAAGTTATATGCTACGTTATAATAACCAATAAGTATTTAAAAAAGTTTTATAAGTAGTTCAGAATATTAAAACATTTCAAAAATAACATGTAGTGATTCCAAATGTTTTCTACAGCCACACAGAACCATGTGGAGCTTCAATACATGCGGGGTAGAACTGTGTTTGAATGTCAAAAGGAATTGTTTTTTGCCGTACCACAGTGGTTTGTGCACTGGTCGTTTTTGAAATGTATTTTACTCATCTGGTATTCCTACTGGTCGTCTAGAATAACCACTATTTTTTTTTGGAAAAATGTTTTGAATAATTTTTTTAATTCTCATTTTGAGTTTTTCTGTGCAGTTTTAAACCGTATTTGGAAATTTCAAACAAATATTCCACAAATTAGTTACTTCCGTACTTAAAGGGCTAAAACCCTTAGGAACAATAAATAATTTT
Source organism: Osmoderma eremita (assembly GCA_031763485.1). Taxonomy (NCBI): domain Eukaryota; kingdom Metazoa; phylum Arthropoda; class Insecta; order Coleoptera; family Scarabaeidae; genus Osmoderma; species Osmoderma eremita. The sequence goes on from JARFOC010000134.1 coordinate 445,895, forward strand.
ATCAGCTCAGTTTAGAGCCTACATACAACCATTTAATTTTCCGTTTCAATTATTAAAATCGGCCTATAAATAAAGGCCGTACGGGATTCGTCTTTTTTTATAAGACAGTCTATATTTAAAAAAACTCTTTCTTTTAATTTCTTGTGATTTTAATACACGTATCAAATATTTGGATCCAAATTTCATGGTCAAATATATTTTTTCTAATAACACGCAATTAATGTAATGTTTCTGGGCTTCCCAATGTTTAATTTTGTCGAAATCTCGCGGGATATAATACCCAAATATTTTGAGTAGGCGCTGTAAAATAGTCTGACAGAAAAGAAAATATACAGCAGCACTCATACCTCCTCCTCTTGCTCGTGAATAGTAAACGCATGTATCTGCCTGGTTTTATTCCTCCATTCATGAAAATTTACGATATTTCACTGTTCAGACATTTATTGTAGCCAAACAAAACGTTGTAAATTTGAATAAGAATAAAAACACGGAAGAGAAATGTTTTCAAAAGCAATATTTTCCCTATTTGTAAAAAAAAAGAATTAAATTCATCCTCGGACATTTGAATATCTTAAAAAACAATTGATTTTGTGGAAAAACAAAACTCTTAGCATATGAAGGGCGCTAGAATTAACTTGAAATTATCTACAAAGGGATCATAATTAGAGTTGCTCGTTAGCGCCAACAAGCAATGGCGGAGATTCGATACAACCTATGCACAAATTATAGCGAAAATGCCGGACATTAATTATGATGGCGTTAAAATTCAGTGTGTAGTTTGCAATATCTCTTAATACGATAAGTGAGTGCATACTATAATTTATTTCCATTCATTTTATTTATAAAATTTTATGTGTCCGCCACTGGCTGTTTGACGCAAATTGAGTAGCTCTAATCATAATGGATTTTAATTTTTAATAATTTTTAGTAAGAGGCACAATGAAATAAAGATATTTTAGCCCTTTGAGGACCACTGATCATAGGCTTTCTATAAGCCGATGAAACTTTAAAATCTGGCAAAATTTGAGTACGACACCTTTCTTCATTGATAAATCTCTTTAAAAAGAAATAATGAGTCAATTATGCGAGGTGTCTAGACATTTCTAGCGAGACTCCAATTTTCTGTAGATGTAAGAGAGTTTCAAGAAAATTATGAAGGTTTTCAGTTTACCCATATCCTGCAGTTTTGTTTGTTAATATATGATAATAAATAGAATTCTTTTGGGAGCTCTGGTGTGGCGAAACTGTAAAGCTATAGTTGTTATTTTTATACGTAAATCTTTTACAGTAGTTTTGTGTCACATTTCATTCAACGGATCGATATAAAGGCTGATAAATGGAATACGTACGTAAGAACAGTTTTCTAATAAAAAAAAAACGCAACGATAAAGACATAAACCGCAGGAATAAAACAACAAATTCAAGATAAAAATAAGGGGGATTCCACATGTAAAATACTCCGAAACCTAAGGCGGAAAATTCAATCCATCCTCCTGAATAATTTAAAATCCGTATATCGAAACACGAACGTGGGTGAATTTGAGCCCACAACAGCAATAAACAACCAGAACATAATTTTACAAAAAGAAAAATAAATGAATTTGTTTGTATACAATATACACCAAATTTATTATTTGAGGTTAATAAAACGTAAGCAACATCAATCATACATAAAACTGAAAATATCCTTTGAAGAAAAAAAAACAGTCGATACCCATAAAAAAATCAATAAAACAGAGACAGGCACCTGGCAAACGAGATATGAGATGTTCTAAAATTGGGGGCATTAAATTATTTTATTTTAAATGAGTTTACGTACGTCAGTGGCGGTTACGTTTCAGGCTTTTTCGGTGTCTGATATTATTAATAATTCAGGTGGGAAAGTGCTTTTTCGATGCGAAATTATGACACGCCCTTGTGGTGCCAGAGGACACTTCAAAAATATAATTTTTAAAAATCCGGCTTGCACTTAGAGATATTTTTATTGAGTTTATCGCCTAGAAAATCATATCGAGTCGGTTAACTGAAGGATTTATTTTTGTCAAAAACATAGGACACGCCTATTTCAATGAAGACTGCTCGGTACTTTCTGATCGCACAACTTTTATTTAAACACTTATGATAAAGTCACTTACACAGACCAAACTCACATGGAAATATATGAAAATATGAATAACATTCATAATATATTTTTGATAGTGTAAGGGGGTTATCAATCAATGCCTGTCTAGAAAAGAGAAATCAGCTTCAAATACGATACATATAATGAGACAGATTATTAATAAGTCACCGGGCAGCCATGTAGGTACTTTTTATATAGATATTAGACGACTTAGATGGTATTAAAACACCAGGGAAACTAGTGAGCCCGATTAGACCATGGAAGACCCAGTAGCACCAATAGATCTAGGACATAGTATGACAAACACATTTGAGGTTCTCATCTTAACCTCAACTGTGTTTGTCATACTAGCATTGATGATGTAGCTATTGCAACTGAAGACCTTAGAAGTTTGGAAGACGCATTGCAGAATTGTATAGGAGAGCGCAAATGAGAGAGGTTGAGTCGTCAAAGCGTAGATGGCGTAACAAAAAGCAACATCTCTCGCGCGGTATATAAACGAAATAATTCAATAGATGCTACCTTAGTTTTCCACAATTCATTTGCCTTCGAGTAATGATTTTTCCCATACGCGCTAAATATAATAAAACACAGTAATATCCCGAATTGAATTTCGTCAATTGCCCGCATATGTATCTTGCAATCATGTACTAAACACTTCGTTTGTTCTCGGGTAATTCGAGATAAATATGTAATTCCGTAACACTTGAAAACTTGCCACCGAAAAAAAAAAAACAAATGAGAAACAAATAGGTCAGGCGTAGATACGATAGTAGGGTCTATCTGTCAGCGAATAAAGTAACTAATACTTCTAGCAGAGTCAGAATACTAAAACCTACTAATGGTGCACATCGCCCTGATGATTAATAATCCCTAGGCTTTAGAAAGGAATTTATCTTGCCTCGCCAAGTATTGGCTCTCACCTTGATTTCTATATGTAATATCATAACGGTAAAAAGATTACATACACAGCAGTTAGTATATTTTTTCATGCTAAACCAACTTTCATTAAACTGAATTGAACACGCAGTATTTATACTAACCTATACGATTTCTCGATTTCTAGTTATAACTGGATAGATACATATTTATATGTGTGAATCGTGTGTCTGTATATTTATAGATAGATATGCATTTTGAGGTTCTAGAAGTCTGGAGTTAAGATATTTTAATATGCTTGCAATTTCCGGGACAGGAATCTGAAATAATAATTGGTGACACTAACACGTTATTAGACCGGTTAAATTTATCAAATTTATGAGAAACAATTTGTTCGTCATGTAAAAATTAGGTATATATATAAATATATACATACATGTATGTATCTAAATCCATCAACTATGTGCTTACGCAAGTTTAAAGTGCAGCTCTAACGCATTATACATTCTATTTTAAAATTATAACGATAATAATTCAACTCTACCTAAATGGCTGCAAATCAATAGATCCAGAACGTTGTTGATTATTTGCACATAAGTATTTGCATGAAGCACAAAATTGGCTGTGATGCACTTGCGCACTTCCGTTCCACCGTCAGCTTTTTAATACATACAGTGCGGTCGTAAATTGTGCCTCTCCCTCATAACTTTTGAAAGGAATGAGATAGAGAAATGAAACAGAAACGGGGTGAAGTTACGGGCACTTAATTTAAAATGTGACATAGGGGGCGTTGTTATACTTTAAATGGAAAATAAGTTCATATAAAACCGCATTTGGAAGAAATTTTTCGTTTGTTTACGTCAATGCAAATAGTTTTACTATTTGCTACTTATTTACTATTTCGTTTTTGTTATAGCTTCCTTATATTTTATTTTATTATTAAATGATGCTTTCCTATTACCAGATCAACCGCTCCTCCCTGTATGTACTTGCAAGTTTTGAAAAAATATTTATCAAGGAATAACAGAAATTAAAATAAAATCAAAAAATGTCGGTAAAAACACCGCATGCTCTATGACGTCAATGTTATTCAAATAAACATTGATAGTCGCATGCCATGTTATGTTCATGTTTCTTAGTTTTGTTAAGATTTTACTAAAAATACACAGTATCTGGAGGTACACTGAACACAAATTGATTTAATAAAATTCCGAACATACATGTTTCCAGAGCACGTCGGCTCTCATTGGGGGATTCGGGATTTGGTTGACAATGGGAGCACACGTGCTCTCGAATCAATGTTCCAAATTTTATTAAACGAATTTGTTGTATGTAGATTTCCCAATACCGTGTATTAAAAATACTCGCATTTAATGCCAAGTTTTTGCGATCACTGTATAGAATATATTTTAACATAACTTGCGAGTAGTTCCTAGTAAACAAAATTCCATGTACACAAACGATCATTTGCGCGACAAACGTACGCTTCCATAAATCAAAAAATATATTGAAAGTTTTGCCCCACATATGCCGGTGCCTTCCAAACGCAAGCAATCAGATCCAAGAATTCGTGAACCTACACAAGTCCGATGGAATGTCGGCGAACAGCCGGCAGCGATCTAATTTTATTTAGGACGTATTTATTTAGGAATATATGTGTATATATGAAATTTGACGGAAAGGAAATATTCTTTGAAATTGACTGCGGCGAACGTCCAAACAGATTTATTTACCGTTCGAAATATTAGTCAGGGTAACAGGTTACTGTAGGTAATTACCTACGGCATATTTGTTGAGATATTATTTATGTTTTGAATATATATAGAACTGGCAAGTTTAATTAATAAATCATAGCTGTTAAAAAAAATAAAAAAGAACAGGTATTTTCCTAATAACGCATGTAGTATTTCTAGTCCATTAAACACAACTAAAGAGATGCCAGGGGAGCTACTGACGTAAATAGGATAAAAAAAAGTCGATTGCAAAAGTTGAGCCTCGATATCAAGCAGTTAAATTTAACCGGCTCATATTATTACAGGGTTCCTTGGTTCGTTTGGGAATGGATCCCTTTGGAGTTTAAAATTTAATTCGTTGGCGAATTTATCGGAAACGAATTGTTCGGCAATTTTACTATACTAAGGTGTAATATATACAGGGGGCGTAAGAAGAAAAAAATGGTAAAATACATTCGGGATAGGTAAAATAAAACAAAATTAAATGGAATATATATAGGAAGGATTAAAGAACAGATATAAAATAAAGTGAAATAAAACATGTACAGGCTGGGAAAAATAAAATTAAACTTTTAAAAATCTTAAAAAGGGGGCCCCTTAAAAATTTAAAAAAAAATAAAAAAGGGAGCTCCCTGAAAATTTAAGTCTTAAAAATGTATGAAAAAATAAAAAATAAAAAGGGCCCCCCTTGAAAATGTGAAAAATTTAAAAATGTCTAAAAAAAAATAGAAAAATAGAGAAAATGTAAGTCTAAAAAAACAAAAATATATTTAAAAAAAGGGTCCCCTCTTGAAAATATAAAATTCTTAAAAATGTTTTTCGCTGTTTAAAATTTAATTCGTCGGCGAATTTATCGGAAACGAATTTTACTATACTAAGGTGTAATATATACAGGGCGTGTAAAAAAAAAATGGTAAAATATATACTGGATAGGTAAAATAAAACAAAATTAAATGGAATATATATAGGAAGGGTTATTAAGGAACCGATATAAAATAAAGTAAAATAAAACATGTACAGGCTGGGAAAAATTAAATTAAACTTTAAAAAAACTAAAAAGAGACCCCCTTAAAAAATAAAAAGTTGTCGAATTAAATAAAAAAATAAATAAAAAAGAGAAAAACTTAAAAATGTCAAAAAAAATCTCAAATAGGGAAAATTTAAATCTAAAAAAACATTAAAATATATTTAAAAAAGGGGGCCCCCTTGAAAATATAAAATTCTTAAAAATGTTTTTTCCCAACTCTATTTATTGCTCCTTATGATACGTACGCAAATCGTCCACTACTTCATTCTTAACGTGCATGAAGTAGAGTTAATGACGGCCGAAGCTTTTAAAAATTACTGATTTCGTCTATAATCAGAAATAAACACACTGTTCGGATTACTCCTCCCGCACAAAGTATTGAGTAATTCGGGACGACACGTGTTTCGGGAATACGTGGATTCCCATTATCAAGTCAAATAATTAATCAATACTTTGTGCGGGAGGAGTAATCCGAACAGTGTGTTTATGGTGCTGCCCCACAGTCCTTACAATATTTACTTATAATCAGAGATAATAATTTCTTCCAGGTTTTGTATTCTCAAAGGCCGACCCGCAAAATCTGAGAATCCAATACCGTGAATTCAATGCAGATCATCCCTTCTTGTTCATGTTGATGTACGAAGAAGAAGTCAACCGCGCTGTCCTTTTGTCTGGAAGAGTTATGAATCCGGTTTCGTAAATGGTAGGGGCATCCTAACATTATCTAAATTATCCATAAACCTGTATGTTATTACCTATTATTATTATCTTTATTTTTTATTAAATGTTATTCGATTACGATATTGTTACCCCAATATTATACATTATAATATAAATATCTACCTATTGTTATAATAACATCCTATTATAAATACATTATTGTATTACCGCTTAATGTATTGATTCTTCTTGTTTCATCTTTTTTTTTCTTTGTGATGAATTAATTATTATTGTACCAATGTTTTTATTAAGTATGCTATAAGATAGAAGATAATGAAATAAAATTTTTATTCCCATTTTTGTGTTTCCTCAAAATAATACGTATATACCTCCTATTATAACACACATGTATATAAAAAGATTTTTTTTAAATTCAACTCCCATACGAAATAAACTTATTTTGCACCGTCTTGTATATAATATGTGTTACTAAATATTATTTTGCCTACCCACTCATTCGCGCATTGAGCATAACAAAAGCTAAATATTTTTATTTTCCTGTCTATTTCTATTTTAAACCAAATTGTCATCTATTAAAATATTTAAATATCCAAAAATATTTAGACGAAACTCAAGGTTCACAGAGATATTTCAACACTGTATGTACCGTTTTGTTTACCATAAAAAGTTGCTGAATAAAGTAGAATTCGCACATGCGGTGTCGTCTGAGGATTGTGAGTTCTACGACACCAAATATCTTGACGTTCATCTAGAAACTTCAAAATGTTCATCTGATGGAAAAACATATTTAAAAAATAATGTCGAAAGAAAGAATTTAAAAAAATATATAAATAATTTGGCCAAAGCAAGAAAATTTTAATACAAATACCAAAAATTCTGTATAATGATTCGGTACTTCTCAACCTTTGCCTAAAATAGTTATTTTCAATTCAATACTATTATTCCAAGAATACAAAAAAAGGCAGTTAAACTTTAACGGTCAAAAAAATCAATTTTATCAAGAATTCCCTGGCCTTCATTGTAAACTTTCAAAGTATGCACTTTATTGGCAAAATATCCCAAAAAATAGAAACCGAATGAAAATAATGTAAAACATCCTGCAATGGATTTGAAGATTTGAGTTTTAATCTCTGCCCAAAATAATACAAAATTTATCTTTACTACCAATTTGGTTTACGTACCATTCAAATGCTTTTGGAATTTTCCACACTGTGTCGTCTTATCTTAGATCTTACATATGGCATAACGCGGATCGTTTGACAAGTGGTGTCAAATTAAGCTGTCACACAACATGTCCTGAATAAAAGTGAGAATGTCGCGATCCAAATTCCAGTGAATGTGAGGTACCAAAGTTATGCTTAACCGCCGGTTTCGTAAAGAGCATATTTCCTCATTTCAGAAATATGTATGAAACCAAAATATGTCAAAAGATTTGGACACTACAGCGTCTGAAGAATTAGCACTTTCTTCAAGGGGATACAGGCTATACAAGAAACTAGGCGAAGGTTCGTATGCGAAGGTCTACCTGACCGACTATAGGAACCCCAAGGACGGGAAGACCGCGCAGTTGGCTTGTAAGATCATCGATATCGCGAAGGCGCCCAAAGATTTCGTCAAGAAATTCCTGCCCAGGGAATTGGACATTCTGATCAAGTTGAATCACCCGCACATCATCCACATACAAAACATCTTTCAGAGGAGGAACAAGTACTTTATCTTTATGAGGTTCGCCGAGAATGGCGACCTCTTGGAATTCATCCTGAAGAAAGGCGCCGTTTCCGAAGCCCAAGCTAGGGTGTGGTTTAGGCAGATCGTATTGGCAGTGCAATATCTGCACGAGATGGACATCGCCCACAGGGACTTGAAGTGCGAGAACGCCCTAATAACGGCCAACTACAATATTAAACTGGCGGATTTCGGATTTGCTCGTTACGTTGTGGATGCGCACGGAAAGAAGGTCACCAGTGACACTTATTGCGGCTCGCTATCTTACGCGGCACCGGAAATCCTGCGCGGTATACCCTACCATCCCAAAATCGCCGATATGTGGTCCGTTGGTGTGATACTGTACATAATGCTGAATAAGGCGATGCCTTTCGACGACGGGAACATTAAAAGATTGTACGAGCAACAGACGAATAAGAGATGGAGGTTTCGAGCGAAAGTCATAGATCTTCTCAGCGAACAGGTGAAGAAATTAACGTCTCATCTGTTGGAACCCGACATAAACAAGAGATGGAAAGTGGAGCAAGTCCTGAATTCGGATTGGATAGCGATGGACGCCAGGCTGTTGGAGCTAACACCCCCCGAACAATACGCCTTGCAATGCGCCCAAGACGACAAGAAGAAACACCAAGGTGGTATCAAGACGGCTTCCCAATTACCTAAGGGTAAGAAGAAAATCGACTCCATCGAAGATATTAGCATCATAGAGGATGAAAAGACAAAAGAGAAACGGAGTAGTTACGGTTTGATGACCGAGGACAAAATGGAATGAGGAGAATCGACGGTCAATAATGCTTGCTCTGTCTTGGATTGTACACTTTCAATAATGTTAGGTTCAATATACAAAATTTTTCCGCATTTTGTTGCCACTTTTGTGCTTTATGTATACATTTGGGCGCTTACGAGGTTTGCATTATTTCATTGAGATTTTATATACATGTCAAATACGTGTTAGATAAGGTATAGTGAATAAATTATTTGTTGAATTGTCACGTCATCACCTATTTCGAGTACCTCTCTTTTATTAATCTACGTAAATAAGATGCTTCAATGTTGATGCTTGTAAAATGTATTTATAACTTTTCTGGTCGTATTTTGCACACAGTTTTTGTTATAATAATAACCATTTGTACGTATCACACCTGGGTAAAGGTAAATATTTTCTCTTAGGACTCCAAAAAATCAAACATTATTTTGTTTTAATTTATTTATTAAAAAATTCACCATACAAAGACATCTTTTGTATGAACGGCTGCGCTTTGCAACTTAATAATTCGTAATTACCGGCCCAAGAAGAATTTACGGGATACTTATTCTCATTCCTAAAACGCTCCAACATTTTTTGCGGATCGAAAGGCTGTTTCGACGTATGCGGGATTATATTCTTTATCATATTATAAAATTTCGTATTGCCATCGCCATGTTTACCCTTCTCTGTTAGGTTAGCATCCGCACTGATTGAAGAAGAATCACCGTTATCGGATTTTGAAAATAAACTGTCGCTTGGATCCACTTTATAATTCTCAGTTGTCTCGTCTACTACCGTCTCCTCTATTTCAATATTATCCTGTTTGCGGTTTTCCTTATTGCCGTTGCTAAAAGTCGCGGAATCACCATCAACACTATGTGCAGTTTGAAGTTTCTTCGATGTCTTTACGTTTTCGATTGGGTCACCACGGAATTTCGTACTGTCGCTTTTTAATTCGTCAAAATCGAAGAGCTTTTGATTGGGAACTTCATGGCAGCAGTATAAAGCGCTAGGATCTATCGGATGAGCTTCCGTATTGAAAACGTAACCACCAGCCTCTATTATGCATTCCCCGTTTGGTGTATCGATGATTGTACCATGCTCTCCCTGGTTGTGGATAAAATTGTCCGTATCGAAGAGTAAGTAAAGATATTTGGTAGTTTCCGCTAGGAAAAATGATTCCATTCGATCCTCCTTACGATGGTCTCTGACATCTTTAATCTGGAATTGGAATTAAGTATGGGATATTGGAGCTCAATTAAAACTTTGGAAAAAAACCAATTTCTCCATTTGGAAAACTAAAATTTATCTTACCGTAGCATAACCACAAGGTGTTTTAGCGCTATGCTGTATACTTTTCAATATATCAACCCCAACTTCGATCAGATATGGATCACCAGTCGCTCGGTATAAATACATGACCGATTCTATCAACTCGGGCCTCAATGGATAATTTTCCCTATTATTCCCGGCTTCAGTCTGAAGTATATTATAAAATTCCGGGGTGAATCCATACTGTTGCCAAACCTGATGGTAATTATGTAGAGTCTTCATTGCCGAAGAAGTTTCACCTAGATTTATTAAATTTTTCTTAAACGCGATTTCCAAAGATAATATACTATAAATTCTTTTACCAATCAAACTTAACACCCCAGGCCAGTACGATTCTAAAGATTGAAATACGGGAATGGTAACTTGACCTTTAGTCATCGAAACCCACAAATACCAATCGTCCCTCTTCAAGTATTTGTCGATACCTTCCCTAGCTTCGTGGAACATCTCCAATAGTTCAGGTTTTTGAAACAGTATCGAACCTTTGACTAGATATTCGAAATAGGAGTCAACACCCGAGCCTATACCTGCGTCTTGCGCTGTCCAACGACCAGTAGCGACATCTATGTGATTTCCGAACAAGCCTATTTGAGATTGATGATGATACAGTGCGTATAGGGCATTCATAGCTACCTAAAATTCGATATTTTGGAATTTTCATGTTTAGTTTATGCAACCACTTTGGCACTAGTGTTGTGGAGGAAATTCATGCGTAAAGCCTTTATTTTATTTCCATAAAATACGGAAATAATAGCCACACAAATGATCAACGTGACAAGATAAGCATTTTGAGCGGTTTTTGAAAACAAACGAAGCAGAAAGCAAATTTATAAGCGAAATTCTTTTTAACCACAAAAAATAAAACAATTTAATGTATTTAAACGATTAAAAAATCCTTACTTCTTCGTAAAGGGGATCACCCGTTAACCTACTGAGTGTACCAAACTCTAATATAAATGTCCCGATGCCCGCAGTACAAGTCACAGTGGTTTCCCCAAGCGGAATTCCATATCTTAAATTCACCGTACCATAGGGCATACCTGTGGGTGTGTTAAATGCCACAATAAGTCTGTTCGCAACGTCTTCAGCTAATCTAAGAAGAGGTCCGTTACAAGGCCAACCAGGCTCTAATTCAACACCTGCTCTGTAATCAGGTATATTCAATAAAACACTAGTATTAAGATGAAATAGATTTAAGACCTGTGCGACAATAAATGGGCGCTGAGGAGACCACCGATGATTCTAATATTTGTTTCGAAAACCGACACATTTATGTTGGAATCGAAGTTTTCCTTCGCGGTTAAAATATCAGTCACTCTTTGGAATTCCGTGTAATTTCCCATGATTGCCAAGGTATCCAGGGCATCGATTAGAGTTAGGGAATAACTGAAATATTATCGGTTTAACATTAGTAATGTTAAACCCACGTTTCAGGAGATTGTACCTTCCGTAAGTATCGACACCGTCACAACTTAGTGGTCTTAATTCGTCGTATGGATAGGCGTACTTTAAATAACTATTATAAGCATGATAAAACATGCCTTTTACTTCTTCCCTGTAAGGAAACACACATTTTTGCATCGTCGACGTAGCAAATTTTGCTTTGCGTATTACCTAAATTTCAACATATCTTCTTTGGTATACGCTCTTAAAGTTTCTGTTTTTGTTATAAATACGTACAAGTAAAATATGCTTATTATAAACGTTTTAGTGTTCATATTTGTTTAATTTATATTCATAAATAGGAAAATGGAACTTGAAAACAACTGTTTACATAAATTCTAAATTAGGTTATAGAAATGTCACAGAATCATAGAAGTCAAAGTAGGTAAAAACGTTAAAGGACAAAGGCTAGGGGTTGGGTTATCCAACAATAAAAATTTAAAACAAAATGAGTTTTCTAACGATTTTTATAAACATATCAAGAATGTATGATCATAATTGCTTTATACAATTTATTGTATTACATATTTCATGAATGTTTTATTTGTTATTCTATGCTGCACATCTACAAGTAAAAGCATACGCTATGCATAGGCTACCAACGAAACTATGATATTCTGGCACTATTTTATGGTTAATGCCCAGAACTATTAATGTCATTATATTTTATCAGAAGCACGTTAACTAAAAAATACCCTTTTCTAATTAATTGCATTGTGATATCAAGGCATAATGCATATTGAATTTCACATCATTCAAATTCAACAACGGAATTCGGCCAATCAGTGAAAAGGCCAAACCACGCCAAACTATAAAATTTAGATTGGAAGTGATATTACAACAACAATACTGAAACTAAAAGTGAGTGGAAAATACAGGAAAATAAACACGTGTAATAGAAAAATCTACTCGTGCTTTTTTTTCTATATATATTTGTAACCGTTAGCCAATCAGAATCGCACAAGGCATTCATAATAGTTCGTATATTGGATAATTTAAACTATAAAAGACAGTATTGTATCAGTAATTATCCAGTACGAAACACTATAACATGGCTGTTAAAATAAGCGATTTGAGCAAGATAATTGCGCCCGAATTCAATGAAAATGTCCTGTCAGACATATTAAAGAAAAACTCGGGGTGTATTGACCCAAGGGTGTGTGGAATAAAATTTGGTGCGGCGTTCCCAAAGGGAGGCTCCTATTTGAGTACTGTTACTAGATTTACTATTGATGGTACTGGAAATAATGGGTAAGTGAATTTTGAATATACATCCTCTAAATTTATATCTAATGTTGGTTAATAAAATTGATGTTTGCTGGGTGTATATAAGGATAATTGTCTGTTTTTAATTTGAAATTTTAAGTTGGCTATCTTTGTAGATTAAAATTATCAGAAAAAGGAGTTAGTTAATTTAATAATCCATTGTAAGTAGATCATTTACAAACGGGGAAGTATTGCATATCTATATTAACTGCCAATATATACATTTGCAGCTTAAACTTTATAAACAGATCATTTAAACTAATTTACCCTCATTTATTCACCAGCTAGTACCGCGTTTTCATTTAATACTTTCTGAAATACAACTCGTATTCAATCCAGTGTTTACAAAGAGAAGACTAAAAGATAACTTAATGAGTGTGAATCCTGGACCTAGTTTAAAAATAGATACTTAGGATAAAATTGCAAAATACTATCGTATAAAAACAAAGTTTACACAAATAAGACGGTAATTGATAAAATTGTGTAGAAGTTTGTAGATATCCAAAAATATGTAGACAATTTAGAGAATGACATATCACAATACATTTTTTTTTAAATTAAATTTAAAACTCTTCCATGAACTAACACATATCTTACTTTAGCATTTTTGTTGCTGCTATATTTATAATATTTAAATAAATTAGGACATATAGGAAAGCGATTTTGTTTTTTTTTGATTAATCGACGATATTTTTTAGATCCGAAGTTTGTAAAGATTTTCAAGTTTACGTTATCGTCAAAAGTATACCACATTCCTTGGCGAGACTCAAATCTTTCCGTTCTCCAGACTTTTTTGGAACTGAAATCGCATTTTACAAGAAAGTTAGTTGAATTTCACTTCCATTTATCAAATCTCGATTATTATTCCTTTTTAATTAAACAAATTTAGGTATGGCCCTTATTAGAAAATTTTTTGAAGTCGAAAAACTTAACAAAGTGGTACTCTTCAATTCCTCGTTGTTTGGCTACGTATTCGGATGGAAGACACGACTTCATAGCCTTGGAAGATGTGAGTTATCAAGGCTTTAAGCCCCTAGTAAGAGATTCCGACGGTTTAGATCTTGAAACTACAATATTTATATTGAAGAATTTCGCAAAATTCCATGCTCTAGGTGTGGCTTATAGGGAACAAAATCAAAAAGAATTTGAGGTGATCGAACAAAACTTAAAAGTAATTCATTCACGGGTAAAAAACTTTGTTTAGTCTCCCCCAATTTTTGTTTTTAGGAAACGTATTTTGACGAGAAATTTAGAGATTGGTACAAAGGCACTATGCGAAAATTTTGTGCAGTCATAAAAGATGCAGTTGCAAAAGAACTCCCATCAGAATATTTGAAGAGAATTGAAGAAATAATATCTCAAGACTTATACGGGTAAACCCCCAAACTTTGTATGCATCTTTATGATACCGAAAACCTAATTTTTTACTTATATAGGAATATCTGTAAATTATTGAAGAAACGCTCGATATTGAGTGCAATTACCCACGGCGACTGCTGGCCACCAAATTTCCTAATCCACGAAGTCAACAGCACCAGAAAATTGATCTTAATTGATTTTCAATTATCCAGGTAAACACCTATTTGAAAAAATTCAATCGGATGTTCTTGATAAAAAAAATTTTAGGGTGGCATCCTTAGTGACAGATATACTTTTCCTGCTATACACTTGCGTAGACCCCCTGGTTCGTAAAGAAAAATGGGATTTCGTTTTGAAGACGTACCACGAAAACCTGGTGGGAGCTTTAAAAGATTTGGGATCGAAATTAGATATTTCCTTCGAGATGTTTGAGGAAGAAGCCAAATCATACGGTCTCTTTGCTTTCGGCATGTGTAATGAAGCTCTCATAATGTCTTTGATGGATGACGACGATGTAGCAGACCTGGATTCGTTGGAGGTATGCACAAATGTTTCAGTTGTAAATATTGGTGATCTGGTTGAAATAGAAATATTTCTTTTATATAGGGAGACAGAGAAATTCCCCTGCACAATATTTGGAAGATAGAGCCGATAAAGGATGATAAAAAGAGACAACGTATAGCTGATTATATAAAACATTTAATTGATCATAATTTTATATAAACTAAAAATAATGTAGGTAAATAAATACATACAAGTACTTGTATGTATTAATGGTTTTGTATTCAATTTATCTAATTAATTGTGTATTGCCTAATATTCGAATAAAACAAAATTATATCAAATTCCATAAAGAAAATTCAACAATTAGTTAGGATTTATACCTTGATAATATTTAATAAAGCATGTTTATAATCGAAAACTAGTGCTTATTTCTTTCCCCTAAATTTATGTATGAAACGCATACTATGTAAGCAACCTTCTTTATAGTCACATTTAGAACACACATGGTCAAAAAATCGTAAAAATTGGAAAATAAAAAACTAAAATTTCTTTGGTAGCTAAAACTTAAACCATACTTAATTGTCTATATAATTATAAAATGCGTAATTAACCAAATAATTTAAAAAAAAACACATTACTGTATATTATCCATTACTCAGACTCATACATATGATCAACTATCTTTTATGGTCAACCCTTGTGTATTCAGATTAAGTCCACCTCTAATTTAAAATGGCGGCACTTTTTAACCAGAGAAAATTAATAAAACAACTTAATTCATTTAAATAATTAAAAAATCCTTACTTCTTCGTATAGAGGATCACCCCTTAATCCACTGTGTACGAAACTCTAAATTAAGTGTCCCGATACCCACAATACAAGTTGGAGTCTTTTCCGCAGGTGGAATTCCATATCTTAAATTCACCGTACCATACGGCATACCTGTGGGTGTGTTGAACGCCACAATAAGTCTGTTCGCAAACATCTTCAGCTAATCTAAGAAGAGGACCTTTACAAAACGAAGCAGGCTCTAATTCAACACCTGCTCTGTAATCGGGTAGAATCAATAAAACACTAGTATTAAGATGGAATACATTTAAGACCTGTGCGACAATAAATGGGCGCTGCGGAGACCACCGGTGATTCTAATATTTGTTTCGAAAACCGACACATTTATGTGGAATAGTGGTTTTCTTTTCTGATTAAAATATCAGTCGATGATTATCAAGGTATCCAAAGCGTCAATTAAAGTTATTATCGGTGCACGCTAATAATGTTAAACCTTTATTTCATGAGATTGTACCCTCAGTAAGTATCAATACCATCACAACTTAGTGGTCTTAATTCGTCGTATGGATACACGAACTTTAAATAACTATTATAAGCATGATGAAACATGCCTCTTACTACGTCCCTTTAAGGAAACACACTTTTTTGCATCATGGACCTAGCAAATTTTGCTTGTCATTTCCACATTTCTTCTCTGGTATACGTTCCTAAAGTTTCTGTTTTCGTTATAAATACGTACAAGTAAAATATGCTTACTATAAACATTTTAGTGTTCATATTTGTTTAATTTATATTCAGAAATAGGAATACGGAACTTAAAAACAACTGCTTACATAAATTCGATATTAGGTTATAGGAATGTCAAAGTATCATAGAAGTCGAAGGATGTAAAAACCATAAAGGATAGGGGTGGGGATATTTAAGAATAAAAATTTGAAACAAAATGAGTTTTTTAACGATTTTTATAAACATATCAAGAATGTTTGATTATAATTGCTTTATACAATTTATTATCTTACATATTTCTTTCGTGTTGCAGTAACAAATTACCCAAATATGAATTTATGATTTTGGCAGGTGTTAAATACTATTCTATGCTACATATCAATTTATAAACCCATTCATCTGTATGGACCGATTATAGGCTAGGAAAATATAGTATCTTTACACTGTTAATGCCATTTATTTTATCAGTTAATTAAAAAATACGGTTTTCTAATTAATTGTATTGTAATTTAGATATCAACGCATAATGAATATTGAAACCTCACATCATTCAAATTCAACCAATCAGTGAAAAGACTAAACTAAAAAACAGATTCGAGGTGGTATTATAACAACAATACTGAATCCAGAAGTGGGCGGAAAATACACAAAAATATACACGTGTCTTATTATTATTAATAGAAAACTTTACTGGCGCTTTTTTTTCCGTATTTATTCGTACCTGTTAGCCAATCAAAATCGCGTATGCGGCCTCATTGTTCTATTGTGTATGAAGATACAAGGAAGATACTCATAATAGCCTTAATAGTTCGTATATTAGATAATTTAATCTATAACAGATATTACTGTATCAGTAATTATTCACTACGGGATACTTACTATAACATGGCTGCTGAAATAAGCGATTTGAGCAAGAGAATTTCACCGGGATTCAATGAAAATGTCCTGTTGGATATATTAAAAAAAAACTCGGGGTGTATTGACCCCAGGGTGTGGGAAATAAAATTTGGTTCCAAGTTCTCAAAGGGAGGTTGCTATTTGAGTACTATTACTAGATTTACTATTGAAGGTACTGGGAATAATGGGTGAGTAAATTTTGAATATACAACCTCTAAATTTATAATTAATGATGATTAATAAAATTGATGGGAGAATAGGGATAACTGTTTTTCTGTTTTTAATTTGAAATTTTAAGTTGGCTATCTTTGTACATTAAAGTAAAAAGGAGTTATTTAATTTATTTCATGCAAATTAGAACTTTTACAAACCAGGAAGTATTATACATGTATGTACATATATTAACTGCCAATATACATACATTTCCTGCCTCTTAAATAATGAGGTTAATTAATGAAATCATAGGATTTTTAAACTAAATTACCCTTAATGACCAGGTATTATTATTTCCATTTAATCCTTCGTCAAATACAACACTTATACAAATAGAAGATTAAAATAAATTAATGGAATCACGTAGAAACCAGAAAATTACTCTAAAGTTTTACTCTTTTTTTATCTATAGCTATAGTTAAAAATAAAGTTGATATTTAGGAGGTAGTTGCAAATACTATTGGATATGTTAACACTAACTTTACATAAATAACACGGTAATTAATAAAGTGGTGCAAGGTTAATACATATATAAGATTATTTAGACAATGTAGGGAACGAGATTACAATGCAATTTTTTTTCAAATTAAATTTATAACCCTTCCATTTATAACCCTTCTTATTTTAGCATTTCGGTTTCTGGCATATTTATTAATTTCGACAAATAATGACATATAGAAAAGAGTTTTTTGATAATTTTCTTTAAATGACGATATTTTCAGATCCGAAGGTTGCAAAGACTTTCAAATTTGCGTCATCGTCAAAAGTATACCACATTCCTTGGCAAGACTCAAATCTTTCCGTTCTCCAGACTTTTTTGAAACTGAAATCGCATTTTACAACAAAGTTAGTTGAAAATTTCACTTGCATTTATCAAATCCCCATAATTATTCCGTTTTTTAAAACAAATTTAGGTATGGCCCTTGTTAGAAAATTTCTTAAAGTCGAAAAACTTAACAAACTGGTACTGTTCAATTCCTCGTTGTTTGGCCACTTACTCCGATGGAAGACACGACTTTATAGCCCTGGAAGATGTGAGCTACCAAGATTTTAAGCCCCTAGTAAGGGATTCTGCGGGTTTAGATCTTGAAACGACAATATTTATATTGAAAGATTTCGCAAAATTCCACGCCCTCGGTGTGGCTTATCGGGAACCAAATCCAAAAGAATTTGAGGTGATCGAACGAAACTTAAAGGTAATTTATTCACGAGAAAAAAAACTTTAGTTTCCTCCAATTTTTGTTTTTAGGAAACGTATTTTGACGAGAAATTTAGGAATTGGTATAAAGGCCTTATGGGAAAATGTTGTTCAGTAATAAAAGATATAGCTGCAAAAGAACTCCCATCAGAATATTTGACAAAGGTTGAAGAAGTAATATCTCAAGACTTATATGGGTAAACCCCCAAAATTTCGTATGTATCTTTATGATACCGAACCTTATTTTTTACCTATATAGGAACATCTGCAAATTATTAAAGAAACGCTCAGTATTAAGTACAATTACCCACGGCGACTGCTGGCCACCAAATTTCCTAATCCAAGAAGTCAACAGTACCAGAAAATTGATCTTGATTGATTTTCAATTATCCAGGTAAACACCTATTTGACGGAATTGAATCGGGCGTTCTTGGGAAAAGCAAATTTTTAGGGTGGCATCTTTAGTCACAGATATACTTTTCCTTCTATACACTTGCGTGGACCTTCTGGTTCTTAAAGAAAAATGGGATTTCATTTTCAAAACGTACCACGAAAGCCTGGTGCAAGCCTTAAAAGATTTGGGATCAAAATTAGACATTTCCTTCGAGCTGTTTATGGAAGAAGTCAAATCACACGGTCTGTTTGCTTTCGTCGCGTGCAACGAAGGTCTCGTAATGTCCTTGATGGATGATGGTGATGTGGTAGACCTTGATTCATTAGAGGTAGGTATAAATGCTTCAGTTATAATGGTGATCTTTTTGAAATTGAAATATTTCTTTTATATAGGGAGATAAAGAAATTCCTCTAGACAAAATTTGGAAGATAGAGCCGATAAAGGACGATAACAAGAGGCAACGCGTAGCTGATTATATAAAACATTTAATTGATCATAATTTTATATAAACAAAAATGTGTTGTAGAAAAATAAATACATTTATGTAAAAACTTGCAAATATTAATGGTTTTGTATTCAATTCAGCGAACTAACTTATGTATTGTGTAATATTCCAGTAATATAAAATTATATCAAATTCCATAAATAAAATTAAACAATCAGTCAGGATTTATACTTTGATAATATTTAATAAAGCATATGTTTATAATCAAAAACTGCAGTGGTTATTTCTTTCCCTTAAATTTATGTTTGATTTGACTGCTCATAAACAAACATTTACGTGCACTTAACCTATTAAAAAAGGAAGCAGAACTTCACGCAGTTAAACTCATACTATCACTACTTGAAGAAATCGTATTTGTAATTTGCCCGTTTAAATTAATTAATGCTAATATTGAGATACAGTATAAACAAAATACACGTAAATAGTATTATTACTTTCATATCTAATTAAAATTATCTCAACGTAACCTAACCTATAACGGACTAATGCAGGTTATGTACGCGATTAGTATAGGAACACATAAATGACTACAGTTCGTTCCTAATAAACATGATTGGTAATCACAATTGGTAGTCTTGATTTGTGTTTACATGATCATGATTACTATGATTAACATGAACGAAAACAGCTATATTAGACTTAAAGAAACCTTCTTTATGGTCACATTTAGGGTACATGTCAAAATTGGAAAACGAAAACAAGAAAAGCTAAAATTTCTTTGGTAGCTAAAACTTAAACCACACTTAAACGTCTAGAAAATTATAAAATGCATAATTAACCAAATAATCGAAAAAAAATATATTACTGTATATTATCTATTATTAATCCTACCCTTTCTCGGCAAATACAGTTAAGAAACCTACAATTTGAATAACCAATTACATTTCATCACTACCTCAACGATATTTATGAATTAACTATCTATATGTACGTTTGATTTAGGGAAATAATATTTGCGACAAAATAACATTAAAAAAATCACTCACCCTGTACTGCCATTTCAAAATCTGAACTCGTATCCTAGCAGGGATTACTGGCGGTTATACAATTTCACCGAAAAATCCAAATATAATCCGAAAACTATGCGAAAACACGAATATCACTTAATTACTTGATGCCTGAACGATTTCCTAAGAGATTTTAACACTAAAATTGCGATCGGGTAGGTGCACCACTAATTTAAAATGATTGCAAAAAACTGTAACAAAAACTGACGCCGTGTGGATCTGCGTGAAGTATTTGACTTTGGAAAGTGATATGTTTTATATTCACGATGGTAAATCGAATTGCTATATTAAACCTGGATTTATTTGCTTTTGTTATTTACAGTTTCCGTTGTAGGTTTGAATTTTAAATTATAATTTGAAGCTTTTCTAACTTGTCTAATTGGTTGTCTATTTTTAATGGTTGGTAACGAATATTGTTTTATAAAATTTTAAATAATTAAAAAACGGAAAAACCCTAATTAATTAATTATGTATGTATACCACAGATAATACTTTTTCCCAGGTTTGGATTTTTACCATTTTAGCAGAAGAGTTCCCTTTATATGCAGAAATATATGCAACTTACATTACTTTTAATGTAAACTGAAGTATTGCAGTTAGTAAGCATAATAAGTATAATGGTGTTCTTTTAGTCTTGATTAACAAGAATTGGCTAGCGGTTTATACTCAAAAATTAAAATCCGTTTACGTGTTAGCACGCTCGAGATATAAAGTACTTTTTTAAAGGTAAGCATTCTTTAAGAAATTAGTTTTAACTTATACATTATCGGAGATGAGTACATGATTCATTAATTGTTATCGTAAGCAAAATTCGAATTATTGAAATATTGTATTATAACTTTGCAAGTGTTTGAAAGTATTTCCTTGTTTGCTCAATTATGTATTATTTGCTTGGCATACTACATCTGATTCCAATAAATTTGTATCATTAATTAACTCCCAGATAATAACAAAATATTTACAATATTAACGAAATAAACAGTTCTAACGTCAATATAATTAATACATACGACCGGGCACTAATTTTATATTAACTGAAAGCTCAATGCATTTTCATTTATGTTTTCTTACATTTTATTTATGAAATTTACTTTCTATCTGTTCTATATGGTAAGATAGCATTAACCAAACTGTGCGAGGTCACGTAGCACACCTAATCTAAAGTCTGAATAAATTTGTTGGTATTAACCATAAAAACATGATTTCCTCTAAAATATTAATAAAATCAACCTTCCAAAGCTCTTCCCAATAGTGTCAAGATTTTTAACATCAATTTAGAACAATTAGCATTGTATAGATAACATTTACATTTTAATATACCCGATTAATACAATTAGGGTTATATCCAGCATTTTAATGATTAGGTTTGGTATATTTGAAGTACTAAAGTAAATAATTAGATAATATAAATATGTATGGAAGTTTGGTATTATACACCCGCAAACATAAGGAAATTCTTTGATTTCATGTCTCTGTAATTCTTTGTATTACAGTTACTTAAGTTACTAAAACCACCTAAAACTAAAAAGAAACCTCTACTTCAATCTCGACACCAAAACATTAAAAAAATGTGGTGGTAGAGAATGGTGAAGGGCTTGTTTGAATAAATAAAGCGTTTATTTGTTATAATAGATTAATATCGGTTGAACGCAGGTATGTAGAATCCTTGTATATGTAGAATGTATGTATGTATAATACATTATAGAACATGGTGGCACGCTTTGTTACAATTACATATGTCGTAATTGATTTATCAAAAATCCGATAAATGTACATCGCTAGTTATTAATATTACTAAGTTTACGGTATAATCTGGGTATAAACCTTTAAAAACAGATATATCTTAAAATAAACTTTGCTATTAAAGAAAGTCCCATTATTATTATTAGGTTAAAGATTCTTTAAAATCAGTATCGGTTACACAGAGTCATTTTTAGAAGAACTTAAACGTACAATTTACAAACTTGAGTTAATTAGATGTATATTACAATACATTAAATTATATTTGTATTTCTCCTCCCTTTGAAACTACTGATAACAAGGTGAGATCGTATTTTCGAACACAACCGAACGTTACCGATCGCACTTCTATCAATATGTGATATTTAACAGTTTAACGTTAATTCATTGTCATAATCCCTACAAAGTAAATCTCGAAGCGATGATAGGTGCAAATGATGTCTTTTTAATTATACATTAGTGCCGTCCAGTATCCAGGTAATGTAAAATTGTGCGAATAAATATTTTGTTTGTCGCGTGTGCCGCCTTCAGTTCGCATCCGTTCGTCAAAGTACCCGGTCTGCTTATTCGGTTGCATGTAGCGAAGTAAGAATTACGAAAGTTAACTTTTGCATATTTTCGTTGACAGAGAGAATTCGTGTTGGGTGTACGCGAAACACATAAATGGAAGACATGGCGATCTCCAAGGATCTAAAGGCGTTAATTGAAGCGAATCAAAATCAACTGAAAACTGCCATTCGAAATCATCAGGTAAGTTTCCCATCTAGTGTTTATTTTTCGGCACGTCAATGTTGCCCGTTTAATTTCGCGTTTGCTCTAACATATACTAGAGGGAGATAGCATACCGTCGTGGACGAAATTTTAGACAATAGCGTATTAAAAATGTGTTATGTAAAATATTAAATTCAAAATTCAAAAAAGACATGTAGTATTTATTTTTATGCGTATTACCAACGAATTAATTTTCTTTCGTTTACAGGTACTCCTGGTCAAATTAAAGGAAGATCCAGACGTAAGTTTGTCGAAATAACTTGTAATGATATGTATAATAAACTAGATGCTATCATTTTATTACGTTACAGAACACTGACATACAAAAAGAAATACAAGGGGCACAGCAGAGTATCGTTATTGTTGGATTGGAACAGGTGAGTCATTATAAATTTCAATAATATTTGTTGGAGTTTAAATGCCTTTATTTCTGGGTTTCTGAAGTTGTGGGATAAGATAATAAATTCGGGTAAATATCACAATGACATATGTATGAAAATGAGAATATTGTATCTTATTTTTTCCTCTTGCATAATTGATTGTAGATTTTATCCGTTTTTTAATTTTTATTGTCTTTTGAATTGGAATAATATCCGCCCGGTTGTTCTCTCCATCTTTGTCTGTTGCTATAAATAACTGCACGTCGTTCCGACTTTATTCTTATTTAGGAATTTGTTACCTATTACAATTTGTTATTGTTACATATATCCATTAGTAGTCATTCTCAAAATTAAACGAAACATATGCTTTACTTTACGCTTTGGTCTTTCTATATAACTAATAACTTTCAATATACATAATATCAACGCGCAACTTGACTTCATGCAAGGTTGTTATTGATCTTGTAAAGTTAGATATATTAAACAAAATTCAAGTGCAGCAGTGTTATGCTCTACATGTACATAACTTTTATGATTTGGGGAACACCGACTTTCCCTATTTATGATTTACGTTTACCCAATAAAATCTGAAACCGTATACGTTTATTTATCTTACACTATAATATTTGACGCGTGTCTTTTAATAACTATTTTTCCCATCGCAATGCCAGATTTTATT
Source organism: Osmoderma eremita (assembly GCA_031763485.1). Lineage (NCBI taxonomy): Eukaryota > Metazoa > Arthropoda > Insecta > Coleoptera > Scarabaeidae > Osmoderma > Osmoderma eremita. The sequence continues at coordinate 470,013 of JARFOC010000134.1, forward strand.
GATTGAGGATACTAAAATGTACCAATAGCTTTTGTACGGGGAATACGGCATGTTTTGTGGCACAATAAAGACTACTATCGCCTAATTCTAACCACCGAACTGAATCTTATTGACGCTACGCTGAGGTTATGTTGCGTTGTGCAAATAAAAACTATTATCATATATTATAGTCACAGTATTATATAAACTCTGGCCTTTACATTAAAGGAAAACGCTTTTATAGAATTTACCAGTTAATTTACGATATTGTTCGCTAAATATATTGGAAGGCTTCTATTTTTAACGAGTTACAACCCGATTCCTCCGCTAATTCATTACAGATTGCGTTGCAAGGAGCGTTTTATTAGTGGAGTGATGTAAATGACTCCCTTATACTAGATGTTGCTGACAGTTGGTTGTTCATCATATTCAAACGCCATTTTATGTATAATCGAAATCACGACAGTCCTATACCATTAACCTTCTTATCTGACATGGGTGAAATCTAGCACAACAAAAGAAAGAGTGATTCTAACGTGCATCTTAAGTGCATCTAACGTGCGTCTTAATAGTTTTCTGACATAAGGCCCATATTTCGACTGTATGATGTAACTTTTTTTTAAAAGTTTAATGAGTTACCATGGTTAAATTGTTGAAAAGTAACTAAAATATTTAAATTTGTTTCGCTTTTGAAACACTGTGAAAGATATAATTATAACGAAAATTTAATTCATCTGCGTTAATTACCTATACAGCAAAATTTAAATTTGCCACTATTATTTTTAGTAACTTCGACATTAAAACATGAAATTACCTACAATTTTGTATTACATTATAGGTATTTTAATATTTAATATGTTGATGTCAAAGTAGGTTATATAAATATCATTTCAGTACTGTACTGTAAATTTAAATTTACTTATTGTTATATGATGATGTTTGTTGTGAATCCACAATTTATGTACATAGCTCTTCTATTCGTAATTAACATTTTTTTCCCTTTTATAGGTTACATTTGAAAACTCCTTTTATATACATTAAAGTTTCTATTAATAAGCATACACTTCACTTTGGTATTTGTCTGAATACTAAATGGTAGACAAACCATGTTGAGATATTTGAAATCAAATTAACAGCTATTTATTAAAATTAATTAATGGCAATAACTTCTTACTGTAGATACACGTGAATTTATCAATGCGCAACTTACTTCCCGCGTAGGCTTATTGATTTTGCTCACTCTTAAAGATATTTAATCAGCTTTAAGCACACTTTTGACTGTTTATAAATTCTCTCCTTCACAACAATGGACATAAATCTCCCATTTCTAAAACTTTCCCGTGTTCAACACGGTCTTGCAGCAATTTATAACGTATTTTTAATTATGAATGAATACTCGTCGGTTTTTCGACGCAATTATATCCTATTGGTAAGGTCTCTCAATTCTATTTTTTATTCCCGTGGATGATATTAGATTTTATCGATTGACGTATGTAAAATGTGTGCGACAAGGGTTCTCTCCGTATGCGGAGGAACGCAGCATCACATAGCATGTTCGATTGAGGTTATAAGAGTAATACAGATTCGGGAGTAGATTCGGAATCTTATAGAAGTTTTATCGAAGTTTGAACACTTTCGAAATGTCCATATATTTGCCTAAATCGAGAGTCTAGTTTAATAGTATTAGTTTTGTAATTAGTAGATATATATTTACATATTTGGAATAGTTTTTTTTGTGATTTTCGTTTTATCTATCGTTCAGAATAATATTTAATGCCTTACTGACATTTTTTTAAAGTATGGAATTATATAAATAACACAATAAGGACATTTGATGCTTAAAATCAGGCAAGATTACGTTTCCCATGAATAATAATTCACGAATGAAAAATTAATGTACAGTTAAGGAAATATGTATCGAGAAAGTTCTCTAGCGCATAGGCAACACAAATTACAACGAACGTAGGGGAATTTCCCCCCTCTACATATACATATAAATTGCTACGCTATTTTCACTACTTACTTTTTTCTTATATTAGCAAAATTATATTCTTACAACGCATTTAGGCTTATATGTATTTTGGATTGAACTTTCGTCCAAATTAAATGTATTACTTTCGAGCAGTAATACCATATGATGTTTATCGAAAGTAATCTTATAAAAAAATTGCAATCCTATTTTTACCTATAATTGTCAGTGTCAGAATGCCGGACATACCGAGTCTCCTAGATAAAAAATTATTGAAGAATGGTTCGTCACCCAGAACTTGATATGCGCATTCCTGACAGACAAAAATTGAAATCATGCACCATTCCACAGGGCTATACCAATTGCTGATTTTATTATGATATATTTATATATTTACCTTTGCTAGTATTTTTTCCATTTTTATTTCAAACAAAAGTTCGACTTAATTCTATTATGTGAACAAGGTGAACAGAGAAAAATACTTTCATTTCGATACTTATGCCCAATATATGTTTCTTATACAATATGATTAGGATTACTATTGTGAGAAGGAGTACATTCCTCTACTTTCGTTGTAATTTGTGTTGCCTATGCCCTAGAAAACTTTCTCGATACATATTTCCTTAACTGTACCTATACTCTGTTCACCTAATCGATGGAGTAATCACGTGATGATCATGCATCGTGCACGTGCAAAGCCGGTTTTACATTGGAAAACAGAAAAATAATTATTTCCATCCAACTATTTCCAACCTATTTCTGAAACATATTCGTCTTTATAATCATCATTATGGCTAAACATTTCTGTAAAATATCAATTCCTTTTTACGTTTCATAGAAATCCATTATCGAGAGATTACGTAAAGAATACAAAACTTATCAGAAGACGGTGAAGACGAACGCTACGAAGAACGGAGTGGAAGATAGGCGATTCAATTTAACGAACGCTTTGAATCGCGCTAGGAAGCAAAATATGTAGGTGTTACACATCATAGTATGTTCCAACTTTATAGAATTTTTAATAGGTAAATATCTTATTCGTACATGTATAACTTAGTTAAAGGAGTAAAATCAATATAGTTAATATTTAATCCGTCTGATGCTGTACATTTGGAGGTTGGAACAGACTATAGATATATTTTTATGAAAATTCTTTTATATCTGAAATAAATTGGTATTTCGCTATCCTCATTTTATTCATAATGTATTCTCTATTTATAGCATAACGAGATCAGCGTCGGCCACTTCATTTTCCGCCTCAGACGAGTCTCAGAGTTCTTCTACGCCCTCAACACCAGAACCGATAGTTAATCCCATCAATCCGTATGACATATCACAGTGCGAATTTCTCACATATTTCGGCTTGGCTACCCATGACATTTACAAAGAGATGCAGAATAGGAGAGCCGAACGCAAGAGGCGGAGTACGGCAAACCCTCAGTTCCTTTATACTAGAGGTTGGGACCTTACATCAGTATGTATATTATTGTTTTATAATTTTATTTTCGTTTTGTAATTGTAATACGTACTTTTTTTCCATTATATTTTACATTTGAAACATTAAATGTATTTTTCTTTAATTTAAAACAAAATTTACTTTACGAATGTCCACGGGTTAAATATCTTTTCGTCTTTTTAATTACAGAAACGTAAACGCAACGTTTATTTGGCGCAGAATGTGTCACCACCGAATACCCGGCAAGCAGTTAGGAATAAGAACAAAACAGATCGGGGGACAACGTCTCCCAAAAACAATTCCCGCCCACCCTCCCCCGCTGAGCCGCCCAAGAAAATCCTGGCTCCATTTCCCACCATTCCAAACCTACCAAGTGGCCTTACAATCGAGAGAGTTCCTGTTCCAAACCGCCACGGCAGTTCCGATGCTAAGCAATGCGTGGAATGTAGATTACCAGGTGAGCGTCAATAGATCATCAATGATTTTTTGATTTATGGCAAGATTTTTGATTTATTTTTTATTATATGTTTGAATATTTACCATAGTGAAAGTGTGGAAGCTTAATTCTTACAAATCTTGAAAATTGCGGGTTCAAATTCGAGCATCTTCCATAAATAAGAATAGTTCTAACATTGGCCGTGTTCGAAATTCACAAATTGCTGCCGCACCGTTTATAAAGCGCTTGCTCAACGTGTTTAGCGTTTCTGAACGCTTATTTGAGGGTTTGTTGCCATTGAGGGTGACAGTTGGGAATTCAAGCATAATATTTTGAGGTTATGTTTTTTCCCTTGAATTTATTATGGAGAATGACACAATTTTGTTTATGGACCATTTATAATTTAGAAAATAGTAACGACAGGATCTTACCCTTCAAATGCATCGTCGCAATATTCGCGCCAGGAAAAACAATTACTTCGAAGAGGTTCTTAATCTGAACAATTATAATGATACTCAAGATGCAGTGAGGTATAGGTTATGTTTCTCGATGTTTCAAACGTAAATAAAGCAAGGGTACGGGGTATGTCGACCACTTCAGCATTAACCAACATTATAGATGAAATTTTAATTTAAATTTAAAGAAGCATGCAGCTTGTATTGCATGCGACCTCTCTAAAGTATTCGATTTGGTAAACCACGATATATTGTCAGAGAAGTTATTTAAGTATTGAGTGAGGGGCAAAGCGCATATTGTTTTCAAACACAAGCAATACACATAAATTAAATGTTTGCATTATGACGGTAACCTTAGATGTTATGATTGCGAGAGTGGTGTTGGAGTCCCACAAGGGTCAATTCTGGGCCCACTGCTATTTACTCCATTTATTAATGACGTGCATGGGAGCGTGTCTGGCAGTGTTACTGTGTATGCGGAGGACACAATGGTGATCGTGAGCAGTGACACAAATAAAGCCAAATTGTTAGTTTTCGAGTCGATCTCCAGCCACGTACGAGTGACGGTAGACACCGATGATATATTTTGCTCATCTACATTTGTACATAAGCTACGGTTTACTTTTCTGGGGAACAAATTCAAATTTAAAAGAAATATTGTATCAAACGAAAGCTATTCGTATTATTAATAATTTATCACCTAGGGGATCTTGCAGAAGCGCCTTTGTCTATGTGAGTATCCCAACAGTCTTCAATCTGTACATTTGCTGCATCGTATGTACACAGCAATATTGAGAAATTTAAAACAAATGGTGATACACACGAAATCCAGCTGAGTAAACATATTGTGTGCAACGCTAGCGTTCAGAGGAAAACGCTCAACAGTTCGCTAAACGTTTTGCCTTTCGATCGCAGCCGCGACTGCGTTGATAGCGACTCGTTTACATCTGTAACTGAAATAGCCTGGCAAGATAGGAAGATAGGAAAGTTTTCCTGTAAGAAAAATAACTGCAAATAGAAATGTGAAACAAAAATTACCAGAAACCATAAATAAAATGAAAAATGCTTTAGACGCATTGGCAACTGTCGCCAAAGTAAGTATGAAGAATATTATAGATATAAAACTATGTATAAAACTGCTCTAGAAAATTTAATCAAAATTAACTATAGTCAGCAAATTGAGATATCAGAAAATAAACACAACCATTTGGAAAATAATTAATGAAATATCAGGGAAAATCTCTAAACAATCTAATCCTCAAATAGCAGCGGATGCAAGGAATCGATGTTTCATAAATTTCGGGAAACAGATGCACGACCCTCAAGCTGCAAACCCTCAAGCTGCAAACCCTCATGAATTTTTAATTAAAATGGAAAAGTCATGCTGATGTCGATGGTTCGAATCTTCGTTGCGGCAATCCATTTTTATAAAGATCGGTTGCAGCGAGGGTGGTCGTTACCTCTCCCGGTACCCTTCAGTGTTCAGGATAAATCAACACTGCTGCCCTCTTACGGCGAGGAGAGGTAGTAACAAGTCATACACTTCACACAATACATACTTGCACAAACCTAATGTAGAGTGATGCAATAGGCCTCAAGGCCGTAGTGTTAAGTCCCTCCATTAAGATAGAAACAAAAAAAAACGAAATAAAATACACTTCTCGTTGTACATACTTACTTACTATAGGATTTTAAAGCATCATTCACGTATTAACCAACGTAGTTCAAAATTTGATGTGGTAGGGAATTTAACCTGTTCTCAGTCGTTTAAAATCACACTGTATATTCCGGTATTATATTGGGATGTAATGTTGGTTGCATAGATAAACGAACTGTGATATACGAGGTGTCGTCATTAAGTTGTTGAATGTGGTTCGTTAAATTTTTGCTTTTGACGATGATTCTATGTTTCGATCTCATTCTCATTAAGATTTTATTTTAATTTCTTCTTTTTTTCTTTTACAGGTACACTGATAACGTGCGAGACTTGCTCTAATGGCTTCCACTTGAGTTGTCACAATCGCCCGTTCGTACAAACGCCCCGTCAGTGTCCTCGATGTTTGTCGAACAAAGAAACGCGTACAGTTGGTTCGTTAAACGTGCCGTCTGGTATGAGCGTGTCGTATGTCTCACCCGAGATAACAGGTTAGACAATTCGTTGTTAGTCTGTTGTGTACTGTTCAGTGTTAAATAAAAAAAAAACCAAGCCAACACAAAAAACTACCTTTTCCCCCAAAAAAGTTTTATTCTCATTACTAATACACACACACATGTTTAAACAGCATTTTATTAATCTTAAAGATAAGCTTCACGAGAAGAATCTGTTGCTAGAGAAAAATAAAACGTTGACGGCCGAATTAACGCAACTGCAGGACCGTCATTCGCAATTGACGATTTCGCTAAAGAACCAAAAGACTGAACGCGAAGAACTTTTAACGACGCAACAGTCGACCGAGGATAAAATTAAACAGATACTTACGTTCATTACTAGTGTTAAAGGAAAACAGCAACAGTTCGAACAACAACAACTGTTGCTGCTGCAACAGCAGGAAAACGAGGAACCTGAGCAAGAGGTGCCGGAAGAGCTAACCGAAAAACAGGACGACGATTCCTAATGTACATATGCCCTTCTGCGATTTAGTATTTTTCTTATGAAATAATTTTACATTTACGTAATTCAAGAATTTTTTAAAAATTAGATACGTTTATATAGTTAAGACTGATACATTTTGTATATTTTGTTATGTAAAATATATAATTTTACTACAGATTTGTTTTTATTTACGGCTACTGAAGATTTAAATAAAATACATAAAATAGTGCAAAAATTTTAGAATCATTTATGCAGAACATTGTGTCCTAATATAAGCATGTAAGATAGACAACCAACTCTGGTGAGTAAAAATAAAACTATTCCGGATAACTAATGGAGAAAATTTGTAATGTCACTTTGTAAGGTTAAGTGGGGAAAAATGTTGCAGTGCGGTCAGATTTTATTTATTCAATCCCCAGGAGTGGCAGCGTACCGTTATAAACAAATGCATTTTGGGTTTTGAAAATGATCAATTATAGAAATGAAACACTTGAGTATTCGATGGTGGTGACTTTATAAACAGCCGCTAGTTCAGCGTGAACTTCAGTTCAATCAATAAATTACTTTGTACTAACTTAGTTCAGGGTTAAACTAGGCGTCAAAGTCTCCGTTAACTAAACGCTTGCTTTCGTCCGTTCGAAGCGGGTTCAGTTGTTATCATATGCAATCATATGTAGAGATGGGCAGTTCAGTTCATTTTACAGATACGTGTCAATAGTTCCAGTTTCCAGTTCATCTTGCTGAACTGCATCTTTGAGTTAGTTCGTAGTTCACTTCAGATTACTGGATCAACTGATCGACATTTTTATTATTTATTATAGTATTATAGGATTCTATTTTGACGATTCCTTAATTTCATATTCAGTTAAAAATACGTGAAATTCCAAACCCGTGGGATGTGTCATATCACATTAACACTTTCTTGATTTCCATTTTTGCTGCTGCTGCTTCCACTGCTTCTTCGTATTTTCTTTTAGGTAATTTTGTAGGTTATATTTTTTCGATTCATGCATTGCAATCACGCGAAAAGTTTGATTCCTAGGGGAAAGGGGACTACAGTAAAATTCGAATCATGTTTCTCTAAATCAAGTGGGGAGTATGACAAACGAACATGTACATAAAAAATCCGGATTGTACGGCACGAAAGCAGCTCTTGATTCTTGAACATATTACAAGTATTAGGTTAAGTTGGGTTAGGTATATGTACATAGTAAACAATGGAATAGATCACAACTCGATTTGAGTGTACACAACGAGCAAGATTTTCCAAAATATGTTAGGAGAGATATCACACAAAATTTTTAAATGTAGTTGACATAATGCAGCCCAAAGTTTACAAAGAAGGACCTAATCAATTTGAAATGCGGAGTGATATTGAATTTATGCAGAAGAATTTATACAGATTTAAGTCATCGAAACCAATTGTAAGACACATAACATAATCAATGAAATTTCTGATGATATTTCATCGGAGACTGAAAGGAGAATATAAAACTAATAAATAAATTAGGATTGATATATATTTTATAATTTTAGAAAACGTGTTGACACCTGAAATGGTACTTTTAACAATTGGTACGGATTCTTGCTTCCAAATCCCCTTTTCAAGTTGCTAGGTGTGGACAAAAAATTGGGGCAGCACTAGATATTCATTTTGAACATGATTTGGAAATGATATAAATGGTATTTTAATCAGAAGCTTCAACAATTGTTATACAATGATAATGGTGTGAGGGTAACCGATGCCCCTGGCGTACTATAACGCGCCACCACTGCACGTGCTGCGACAGCAGCAACGAATGCGGGCGACAGACGAGGAAGAAGAGAAGAAAATAAAATATAGAAAACAGAATGTCCTAAGATAAGGGTAAAAATAAAGCGTTTAAATAATTCAGTTAGCAAATCGTTTTATTAAAACAAAAGCAAAATAAAAGACGCCGAAAGGAAAGAATAATTTCTACAATGGTTATTTTTATTTAGAGGCAAACAATGAACCTCTTCTCAAACCGATTTTTGTTGTTAAATAAAATGAATAGTTACTATGAAGTTATATTCTATAAGGATGCTATATATTTTTTATTACAAAGCGACGTTGACTAGACGATAAGTATTATTTTGGTCAAATATGTATGGAATTTACCATCCGAATAGAATAAAACAAATTTCCTCATAAAGCAGATACGAGGTTTAATCGTAAAGTAAAATTCTCTTTTATGGGACGGGGAAATAATAGGCAAGAATTTTACTAGTTTGTTATTTTTATTATATACAAAAAGAAATTTGCAATTTGCCCAGCATGTAATAAGACATCTAAGTATTAAACAGTTTTCATTTTCTTTTTTAAAATAGTAAAGTGCAAAAACATTTACGTTCACTCTTACTTAGAAGTAGAAAAATCAGTTTTTTTTAGAAAATTATGTTCGTGTCATACAAATATCGGTACATCATCACAAGGTTTCACAATTATTGAGAAAGGAAAATAACGATCTGTGCAAAAGAAAAACGTATTTCGAACAATTTCTATTCCTTTATACGTATAATAATAACGTATTTATTATTATTCTATCACACAACTCAAACAATTCTTTTACATAATTATATGTATGTATAATATGTAATATATATGTATATATATATTACTAATAAGGTACTACTAAATGGCAAAAAAAGTATTTATTCCACATTGAGATAACAATACTTTTTTGTAGGTAAAGATGGTTTCAAATTATTGTATTTTCTTTTTTGAAGAAACAGAATAATGTGTCTATCGAAAGTGATTGTTTCAAAACACAGATAAGAACCGCTTAGTTTTATTTAACAAAAACAATGATGATTATCACTTTATAAAATGAAAGTAGTCCCTGCTTAAAACTTAGGTATTTTTAAAAAGAGTTTACCAAGCAGCAAAATTCAAATTCGACGCAGTTATTTTTAGTAACTTCAATATTAAAGCATGAAATTACCTACAATTTTGTATTACATCAATGGGTATTTTAATATTTTTAAGTTGAAGTTACTAAAAATAATTGCGGCAGATTTGAATTGTCTGCTTGGGGTGGCTTTATGTGAAAGTGTTACAGCAACTGATTTTATGCACAAGCAGGGCTGTATCTAGAAAGGAATTGGAAAAAAATATTTATAATAATATCTAACGAAAATGAAAAATATATTTATTAACACGGAGGAACAATTTCTAACATAATAGATTGAAAACTTTATTCATCAGATCTCTCTATACGTTGTACTATAAACAAATTCAATACTAATTAATGTACAATAACTATTTCTCCTTCTTTAACAGCATCGATTTTATTTATTACATAGAAAATAAGTTAACGCAAGAACTTTAATAAGTCGGAGTTACATATTATTTAATATTTATCATTATTATTAATTATATTCTGAATATTATTAGTTTATAATTATATAATATAATGTATAATGAATATTGGGGCATCGATACGACAAATGTAAAATGTTACAAATATCCATTAGGTGAGACTGTCGAATGAACATATCCCACAAAGCTAAATTCAAATTTGCGGCAATTAGTTTTAGTAACTTCAACATGGCGATACTAAAATACCTATTAATGTAATACAAAATTGCAGGCAAATTCATGCTTTAATGTTGAAGTTACTAAAAATAATAGCGGCAAATTTGAATCTTGCATTTTGGGATATTTACGTATCACATGTACGAAAAAAAAATTTGATACTTACGATATAGAAGTTTAAACGAAGAAAATTTTAAACATATAACGGTACTAGGAGGCAAATTTTTCTATTGTAAACGATCAATTATTCATACTTTTGAATTTTTTCCTTTTTGGAATACAGAGCAACCCATTCAGATTTAAACATACAAAATATCATCATCATATAAAATCTACTTCTCGCAATAAGGATAACGATTATCACATCTAGTTTTAAATATATATTTATATTGTGTGCGGTAATACGTTGAAGGAATATTTTCAATTTAATTTAATAATAGCTCGACAACGTCTCAGATACCTTTAGGCGTTTCTCACTATTTCTAGTTTTTCTCTTGAGCATTTTATACCCAATATTTTATCAGACCAAAAAGTAGAAAACAGTTGGTAGCACGTATTTTTTTAAAAATCCCTATAGTAAATTCAAATAACCATATTGGCTGCCTGGAAGTTTGACGTTCTGTGGTTTTTTGAGGTTACTTCTATAATAAACAAAGTGCGAATATTGTTTACTACTTTTTGATCTTTCTGTATCTACGATAATGAGCCAATAAAAGAGAATATTTTTGCTTTTGTCATTGGAAATAATTATATTTCACGATGGTAAAGAGCAACTGCACGTTGGAGCAGTGGAGTAACATTTAGATACTTTATTTAACGAATAATATTGGTGATCACGGAAGAAATTCTTTTATGTTATCGTACGGTGAGTTTCTGAGCATTTTATTTGTGAAATTATTAATTTTGTAAGCTATACCTAAATGTAAGTATTATTGGTGTTTCGTTTATGTAGGAACGTAAAATATAATGTTGTCTATATCGTATCGGATACTTTATGACAGAATTGCACTGATTACGTGGTTAATAAAAATTGAATTATGTCAAAAAATAATAATTTTGCCACTCCGATTATCCTACATTTCGATAATTTTTCTACCGTATTTCAACTAAATTTAGGCCAGTCAATATGGTTTTTGTTACTACAAGTAAAAGAAGTCGTTGATAACGACGTCGATTAAAACGGCGGGTTGGATATAACGTGGGTCGCTTATATTTTTCAAAAAAAAAAAAAATTAAAGTGTAGGTGACTTAAAAAGAAACAAATAATTGAGGAAAAGCTACAGTAGTGACAATTAAATAAAAGATGGAAAATCTATAAATTTACAGTTTTTGCCTACGAATACAACGTCAGTTCTAAAACCCATCAACCAAGGAGCAATAGAAAATCTAAAAACCATCAATCGGATTGTTGGATATTGCGACGTCCGGGTGTAACCATGGTACAAATATAATAGGTAACCACATGCGCATCTTTTGATGACGTCAAGTGATGAAAAGTGTAGCCAACCCCTTATAAAACGAAGCTAAAATAGTGTTACCACATATGTGCCAATAAAGAACATTTAAAAAATTAGAACTTGAACAAAACACTGATCTGCACTCTGTTCACGATCGCATCAAAATGACAAATAGACGACGCAGTGCTGCCAATAGTGTATCTGCATTTAATCCTTCCTAATTATTTGTTTATTATATTGGCTGCAATAGGTGGATAATAAATAAAAACGTCAAATGGTGAAATGTGCGAAAGATATCAATTTGCGTTAGCTTATGTGGTTACCTATTATATTTGTACCATGGGTGTTCGGTTCCTCGACCGCCGTTATAACGACTTTTACTGTGTTATTATTATTAATATTAAGATTACAATAATAATTCCATGGATAAGAAATAGATAGTAAGTGATGTCCTCTTTCTTTTTTAAGATAATATCGGTAAATGTATAAAGTTATTACATAGGAGTACCAATAAAGCATTTTGAGGTTAAATTATCGTAATTGAGGTTAAATTTCTCATTTTCTTCTTGTTACAGATACACATAGATGTTTTTAAAGTATAAAATTTAAAATTACCATTCGTAATATCAAGTAAATAAATTAAAATTTTCATAATACGAAAGCATTTTACAAACTTCCCGTACCAATTTCAATGATTGCGTTCATTTTCCCGTACTATCATCCATAAATTATCTTTCTCAACATAGACTTTTCCATTTTTAATTAGAATTTAATAATATTTTAATATTTTGGCAGGATCTAGTTTTATAACAACAAATATTTTTTTATATATCATGACGGATCATTTTTATATATTCAGTGCATTCGTAGTGAGAAGATCATTTTTGCGAATATAAAGAGAGTTTTGTGTATGTGCTTTTTGACACGTTCGACATTTAGTTTACTTGGAGAATTGGGAAATTAACTTTCGCCTCGCAAAATATCCCTTTTTATATTATTTCGTTAAATTCTAGGTGTGTTTCTCGTATAATGTAAAAATTGACTATAATTGCTGCTGCATACATCTTCTTAGTGTATGTTTTAGTGATGTTCTATATATTATGTGATTGATTTCATGGGATGATTCCTTCATCTTTAGTAATAGTAATTATAGAATACGTGGTTCGCCTAATAAGTAGTTTTGTTTCTTTTTTCTAAAAGGAAAAATATCTAGTAACTATTCAGAAAAAAATTATCACTGGCTATGCAATCTCCCCTGTTTCATCTTCGATTGACCCCTATTCGCTGTTGGCGTTATGCTATTGGCGCCACCTTTCGGGACAGCACCAACTATACGAACGCTTGTCACCTGTCGACTATCACTAAATTGTGGTGGCGGCGCCAAAACGGCTTCGGGCGTATCACCGCGGGGGTTGTTATGTTCACCGAATTCGGGTGGTGGAGGTAAACAAAATTCTTCTTTCTCTTCGGTGTCAGCTTCTATCGGTGGTGGGAGTTGTGCTAGTGAAACCGCGTGCCTTGTCAAACCTATTTTATAACGGAATTAAATCAAGAAGAAAAAGTGATTTTTCTGGTTTGCATTTACCTATTTGGGACCTTTGCGTTTTGGTCGTTGGTAACGTCACGCCACTGTGCTCACTACCCAGTCGTTCGCTCAATTCGTTGGATGTCGTAGACGGCGGTATCTCCTGATCGGAGCTTACTCCCGAAGAACTGTTGTCTCCATCTTCCAAAGCGGCTACTTCTATGTCTTTGTTTTTCTTTAGGAAATCGTCCGGGTAGGATTTCGATGATTTCAGTTGAGATCGACCCTTTTGGATCTCTTCTACGCTAAAGCTATGCGGTATTGAACTGCTACCAGAACTGCTGCCGCTAAAAGAAATTAAATTAGTTTCAATAATTGACGCCTGCGAGAAGTGACCATTTAAATAGCATTAAATAAAATACAACATAACAGCTGTTCTTTGAGCCAATTTATATTATTTATCTAACTCTGGAAGTCTGGAGATTGAGTTACAAGTTTTCTGGATATATTCCCGGGATTTTCAGTTGCTGGTTTCTACGAGGGATTCTGTAATCGAAAGCGTTTTGTGCCGAAATTGAACACACCAGTTACCAAATATAGACTTGACCATTAGTGAAAAAATTTAACCCCTTTTATTTAGGTAACGTTGCGAAATTTTGTTTTAAGCCTGTTGTAATCGAATACTTTCGCATGAGTAAATTCAATCTCCATTTCAGTTAACATTTTTGTTGGTTTCGCGTAACATGTTTTGAACGCCATCTTGGCAATTTTAAATAGTGTGGTTTATGTGAATTCGGACATTTCTGGGAAATCCAAACGACCCACTTTTACGCCACTTCAAGGCATGTCAATTGCAATGATATTATTTCTGTTTTGACTATATAAGGCTTTATTGTACAACGAATCTATAAAATATTGAAGCCCACGTGACCTCTTTATGGTATGCAACTCAGTTAGCAGCATGGTAATACTCAAAAATAAAATTCCTGTACAGATTTTCATGTGTATGTATATATTGACAAATAAAATTTGATAGGTTAGGTTTTGGGTTATAAATAATTATATACAGGCAAGAAATACGGAAATAATTATTTTGGGAAAGTTATAACAAATTTGATTAACGAAGACGTAGGAATAAAGTAAAGACAGAAATAATCAACGAACTATAACACCCATGGTACGAAAGTCAACTGTCAAATATCGTCTATAGCATTCTAGACCGAAATATTAGGAATATTTAATTCGTTGCCAACTTAAAGTTTACGTCATATTATATTAGAGGTCACGTGGGTTTCGTTAACTTGAAGATTCATTGTATATTGTATTCAATTTCCGTTACGCAATCGCTAAATTTTTGAGGCTACCGTCGAATTATATGACCCGTGCAGGTGTAAATGTCATAATACTAACAAAGTGACCAATAAAATAGTAGAACTTATTGTATGATCTATGTGATGAACCTCGGATATCCGATATTCTAGTTAAACCATACTGTATTTTAACCTGGCGCTTATATATATCTGTATCTTAATCTGGCGCACATACACCTCGTTCCATATAATTCGGAACCTTCTGCATTTACATTTATATAACCACGTACGCACACCTTACTTGAGCGCCTACTTGCTTAATTCTTTCTGTTCTTGTCAAGATTGTTTATCACTTTGCTCATTAGTCATATTTTACCTGGTTATGGACCAACATAATCTTTAAATCCACACTGTTTTATTCCGTATATGTGTATCATCCATCGATAAAACGGATCGATTGACGATGGTTTGTGTATATTTATTCATACTACTATTACTCCCTACAACAACCGGCTCTTTCCTCGCTTATGGGCCTGAGCTCAGTACTGATAGCAAAGCAGGTGGAGCCACCCTTGTACCGTACCGTTTAAATGAAGTAACCACGACCATCTCCCCGCGAAGCTAGTCGCGTTATATGACTCGTGCACTTTTGAACAGAAACTTCGAAGAAAATACCACCATAATTCTCACGACGAAATTCCCTAACGAGCAAATTGGCGGCGTGCCTCTTAGTGCCGTACGTTTTCTACCGAATTAGCCATTTGAAAACAAAAACCTTGCAATATAAGTATTTTTTTAAACAAACAAACATCTTTGAAGGAAAAAAAAAACAAAAAGCAACATCACTCACCTGGTATTACTATTTCCACTATTTTCTACGGGTTGTAATTGTATCGCGTTCAGTCTAGAAGATAATTTATTTACATCTTTATGATCCTCTTCGCTCTCGACTTCGGAATCGGTGCAACTATAGTCCGGTTCCGGTATTGGAGGTGGGGCCGTGCTTTGGGTCATGATTACAACGCTTCCGGTCGACTTACTGCCGTTTATGCGTTTCTTTCTCTCCTTGGTTCCCGCGCTTGAATGAGAACGCGACGCTCTGATCGGTTGCGCGTAAGGATTGTTGTTACTTCGACTGGGTAGAGTAGTGGTTGCGCCCGGCTTGAAACTGGAATTAGCATTGCGCATACTATGCGATTTCCGAACGTGTGCTTTGGCGCTATGCGAAGGTAAGCTTTTCGATCTGTATCCGACTGTTTTCATATCCTCCGGAGAGGCGTAGAGTTTCGCACTGGCCGTTGGTTTGAATGAAGAAACGATACCTAAAGAAATATTTTAAAATTGGAATTTTCCGTATTAAGTTTAACCTTGAGAAATTCTATTTCTAAGAATGCAATTGTTTAGCTAGAAAAGGTTTATATCATTCGCAATTTTTGAAAGCTTGCAAAATGCCGCTCGCTGGATCATTCTTTCCTAGATGTTTTCGTGCTTATTTTATATACAATATGTAGTTAGGCAACTCAATAAGTATGTTTAGAATGAAACCAATTAAATATAAATCCAGTATTCGATGTACATTTCAGAAAATTAAAACGCCAAGTTTTATAAAATTAGAAACAGGCTTACGCACACCGAGCGTTCGATAATGAATTAAATAGACTTCAAGATGACTTCCACGTAAATAAATTACTACGGCACACGAAACGAAACGAGACGTCAATGAACAAACGTGAAAAATGACTGGTAATTTTGGCATGGTGCCAAATGAACGCATATAAATGGTCGTAAATATTGATGTATAGATGTGTCGCTCCGGTCGGAGTCGGTACAAAAGAACGAATCCGAACATGGAGCTAAAAAGAACGACTCCGCATTTTGTACCGATATCGGTTTGACTCCCGTGTCCGGAGATAAATTACTACGGCACACGAAATGAAACGTGACGCCAATGAACAAACGTGGAAAATGACAGTTTTCTGGTAATTTTGGTATGGTGCCAAATTCACGCATATAAATGGTGGTAAATATTGATGTAGAGATGTGTCGTTCCGGTCGGAGTCGGTACAAAAGAACGAATCCGAATATGGAGCTAAAAAGAACGACTCCGCATTTTGTACCGATATCGGTTTAACTCCCGTGTCCGGAGATAAATTACTACGGCACACGAAATGAAACGTGACGCCAATGAACAAACGTGGAAAATGACAGTTTTCTGGTAATTTTGGTATGGTGCCAAATTCACGCATATAAATGGTGGTAAATATTGATGTAGAGATGTGTCGTTCCGGTCGGAGTCGGTACAAAAGAACGAATCCGAATATGGAGCTAAAAAGAACGACTCCGCATTTTGTACCGATATCGCTTTGACTCTCGTGTCCGGAGGTAGGTTACTACGGCACACGAAATGAAACGTGACGCCAATGAACAAACGTGGAAAATGATAGTTGTCTGGTAGTTTTGATATGGTGCTAAATTCACGCATATAAATAGTGATAAATATTGATGTAGAGATGTGTCGTTCCGGCCGGAGTCGGTACAAAAGAACGAATCCGAATATGGAACTAAAAGGAACGACTCCGCAGTTTGTACCGATATCAGCCCGATTTTCGTGTCCGGGCACGAATGTGTACTGTATACCTACATTCTATACTCATACGTTATACGCTATACGGCATTCACGATATATGTCGATCCGATCGGAGTCGGTGCAAAGGGACTAAACTGTACTTGAAGTCCACAGTCGCTGTTACTTCTTTCTTTTGTTTATTTATAGAACTTAGAACGGCAAACGTTAGTTAGTAAGCGAATAATGTTACCAACTGATGTAATTTAAAGTGGTTACAATTTTAGTCACGTGGTATTCGAGAATCATTCCCGGCTCCGTATAGGTAGATAAACGTTACTTACCTTCTTCAGTTTTATCCTTGCTGTTGAAGTTTTCATACTCAGACTGGTTACCCCTCGAAACGTCAACTTTAATGACTTGTACATGTGGTGGTGGTGGAGGCGGCGGATGATTCGGTGGCGGAAGCATATTCCTACCCGTCCCAATGAGATTCACGTCTTCCTGACTCTTATGTCCCTTACTACTCAAGAAACTATTCGTCGGCACTGGTACGGGTTGCGCCAAATCGGGCGTACTATGGAAGTTCCTCTTCAATTCACCACCGACACTAAACGGATTAGTAAATCGCACTTTCGAATTTTTACTCTTGTTCCTCTTCATTTCTGCCACACTAGCGTAGACTCGTCCTTTCGCCGGAGAGCTGGGGTGACTCAGGGTGTTGTATCCGGTCTGGAAGTTGGAGGTGATCATCATCGACGCTTGTTTGGTGTTTTCGTCGACTCTCTGTCTTTGGAAGAGCTCTTCTAGTTCGGCGGAGGTGATGCGACTTGAGGTAGGTCTTTGTCTAATGGAAGCGGTGCGCGGTTGGATCGGCGTTGAGTTGGCGGTACCGCTCGGGGTGTTTTGGTGTATGGATTCGGCTGAGCTTGATTTCGTGATGTCTTCAGTCTCGTCTTTTTCTCCTGCTTCTTTAAATTATTGGGATAAAACGATGGATTAATCATTTTTCATTAAAACATGTTTTTTGAGGAAAATACAAATTGCGAATATTTATTTTTGTATAGGATTTCTTTTTAATTTTGAAATCGTACACTACCCAAACTTTCTTCTTCTTACTTTACTTACCTAAACCAGCTACTAAACTCTTCGCTCGCGCCCTTCCAACACTCAAAGTAGTCTTCGGATCTCTCCTGGGTGGCAGGGGCGCATGCGTCGACCGACTTAGCGTTCCAAAGTTGCCCGATTGCGTATTCGTCGTCAGCTTCCTGGGCAACGTCGCGTACTGCCTGCTAAGTGGCACTTCTATACTTCCGCCGGGAAGTATAGTCGACTTACTGCTAGGCAACAGTCTCGGCGTAACCGGCGTACTCAGTGATACCACCGTCATGGCCACCAAATTCCCCGATTTCCTTATCAGATCTACGACCCGTTCGTGCGAAGCGGAAGAAACGTCATCGTTGTTAATTTCCAAGAGGAAATCGCCTTTCTTGAGGCCCGCCATGTCTGCCACTCCCCCCGGATCGACGTCGTCGAGATATTGGAGGGCCGGACATCGTTCCGAGGGCGTCAGCTCCATGAGCGGCGACGTAGCTTTGGCACCCTTCAAAATGAACCCGAAACCCTTGCGTCCTTTATGTAAAACTACCGTACGATGCTCGGCTACGGCCGTGACGCAAGTGTACCTGCGAATCATATTGAAGAGGGTTAGGTGATTGATACGCGACAAGGAAAGGTTTTATTTACGATTTTTTCAGTCTTGGTGCCGTTGCAAAATGTTTGGTGCTCTCCCTCCTACCTAATACTCTATTATCTGGTCTGGTCGGTGCTCGGGCATCTCTCGCTATGATCATGGGAGCTTGGATGTTGTGATGACGTAATCTGACTTCTTGTACGCATGACATGGGGAATAAGCCCGATTTGCCACCTCCCGATTTTAGCGTTCCTTCTAAATATCCATCGTCCGTAGAGCCAGTAACTAGAAAATAATTTAGTTTCAAAAATTGCGTCATTCCAAGCATTGTGTGCAGGCTCTTTTAAAGTTTCAATCCATATGTTTTTACTGAATTCTTAATAGGCAATTAATTTACATATACATATTCATCAGTGTCAAGTGGAATTCGGGATTTGGTTGACAACAGAGAGTTATCGCACTTCTTACGCTAAAATCACGTGACCCATTACGCTATTTCGAATATCGGAGCAGTAACACTTTTAGTTATCGCATTCTTTACGATACGTAAAAGCTAACTAACATTTACATCACGTGACCCAAGGTTAAAGCAAAACATAACCTAAAAATTGTTACAGCAGGTATTAACGTTAAGCATATTTCAGTTCTGTTAATTGACATGTTAATTGATATGAAATGACATCAAAGGATATGAAATGACACGAAATGAACTATGAACTATTTGAAGTTGACGTAGTCAATAACGTTACGGTAATTGCCTCCGTTATTTTAGGAAATATACCGAGGTCTAATAAATAAGTTAGCGTTACAGTATTTTCTGCGCACGCACTTTCAGCACAAATTAAGGTTAACGTCGTTTATGTTAGTGTAAGAAGTGCGATAACTCTCTAATGAGAGCCGACGTGCTCTCGAAACATCATGTTTCGAATTTTATTAAATCAATTTGCAATGTGTGGATTTCCCGATACTGTGTATTAATGATACCAGCCCACAGTTTTTGCAATTCTTTCATGCATGTCGCTATAACGAAAATATAATAGTGTGCCTGTAATTTCACCTCGTTTTCGTTTCATTTCTCATTCCTTTCAAAAGTTATGAGGGCTGGGAGCACTATAAATAATAATTTTCAAGTAAATACATTTTGAGATGCAACTATTTTCAGAACACACTGTATAATTACTACAAATTAAAATATAACGTAAATGTCCGATCATTTGATAGAAAAGTAGAGAAATAAATAAATAAATTTAATTTGATCTTCCTTCGGTACTAACATGATAATTTTTAGGTTAGGTAATCCAACGATTTATGTCACAGCCAGACCCGTAACTTGCAACAGACCTTTTGGTTACCCGTCATTTACATTAAATGCTTAAGGGATGTAAGATTTTAAATATAAGTTTTGTCTTTCTATAAGGAAACGTTCTATGAATCCTATTAAATAGAATTTGAATAGGATTTGTTTAGATGTGGTTATGTTAAGTGAGATTTAAGACGATTGCATACACTCCAAAGAAATCTTAGCTGCAAATTTGGTTGCATACTCGGCATTACTTTGAACAATAGCGTTATTGAATCAATTCAAATTATTGCGTTACAAAACAATAGAAAAATCAACTCCAACGTTTACTTACACAGAAATCGCAACCTGCCCTTCATTTTCATTACTTTACCCCACAGCTGCAAGCTATATACCGTACCTAAGAACCAATTTGCGAACTGCGACCGTCTTTAACCATTAAATAAACGTATAGAATAACCGCGTGTTACTAATTTCTTTAAAACGAATTCACCGCGTGCGATGAGAGAATAAACTTGTCCGCTTGTATTCAGGTAAAGTTCAGGTACGAGAGTCAAGGTTGCAATAAAGTGACAATTTAATTTGCCTTCGGCAAAACGTGACGCGTGTCTTTAAATGTGTATTAAAGCGCGCGCCGTGGATAATGCGATATGATAGGCTCCCGGGAAGTCGGTAGGTGCCGTAAACATCGGCGGGAAATTGGGGTGAAATGAGACATCGTAAAAAAGGGCGTTTTAAAAAAGGAATATGAAAAAACCAATATTGGTTGGTTTGATTAATGGTGTTGTGTGCATTTATGGTCGGACCGATGACACAAATGTTAATAATTGATATTACAATAAAAGTGTGTAAATGTTTAGGGTAAATATTTATTTATGTAATTTAAAGTAGGTATGGATAGATATTTTGTGCTAGCGAGAATGTAGTAAAATGTTCAAAACGAATACGTAGTTAATGTTATTTTGCGCATGAGTAGTATAAAAAATACCATATTAATGTCGTTCAATTTATGCTTCATTTATATATTATACAGGAGTGTATAAAAGGTTGCATAGATAGTATGGAAATGTACGAACGTTGAATAGAATAAACAACAAACATTCATCATTCTTTTAAACCAAATTTAAACATCTACAGAATGGCAATGGTTGTAAAAGGTACTTCCTTACAGTAAGTTATTTATTAAGTAAGTTATTATTACGACGTTCATCAAATACTATACGTAGTTCGTTTTTTTATTCGAAGGAGTGAATTCCCTTCAATCGTGTGGTCCAATTAAATTCGATATTTTTGAGCCCGCATCATAACAAACAATAATGTAATAAAACGCTGCGCCATATTAGCTTAACAGCTGTCAGACATCTTCGAAAACGGCGTCGTAAATCATATTATACATAACCTCGTTTATAGTTGCGTTCATAAATTCTAGCTACGTTCAGAGCATGCTCCTAGTGAATAAAACAGAAATTTGCTATTGTAATAGGGTATCACAACCTCACTCCTCCGAATAAAGAAACGAGACACTTTTAACAAAGCTTTTTAAAGCAACATAACCTAAAATTATTATTTGTCAGGTCGTGGCAATACACAAAGCCTACTTAAAATATAAATTCTATTGATCTCATGGTATTTATTACACGTATGCTTGAAACTATTTCTGATTTTTTCCAATGCCGCACACACGTGTACGCCATTAGGGCGCGGGCTTAATGACCGTCGATGTTTACATACAAAGCACAAATACCCTAGTAAGGAGATTAAAAATTTGTTTTGGAACAAAAAATAAGCAAGTAATAATTTAAATAATCTGTAAAAATAATGGTAGTTCGTTTATTTAATATTTTAACACATCTAAAATATAACCTAGCTTTGATTAGAAAGCATGAAACAGATATTCATCAATTTCACGCTCAAAAGGGATCACACACAGCGATGTTAAATAGTACTTGAAAACCAAATTTTAGTTCTGGTTTATATGTAAGGAGGTGCCACAAGATCACCATATGCGTGCCCAACTTTGAGCGCGTTGTGATTGTTTGATTATAACGCTTAAATAAAGATAACCCGAAGACATTTCTCATTTATTATTTTCTCTGCTATCCTTGTATGTTAAAGTAATGGTATTAAGTATCCTCTTAGCCATCTTGTTGTTCCTTACTGTTACCATTTGAGTTTGTGTGTAATAGCTATAATGTACAGTTTATTAAACACTTACAAAAACAATATTAGCTGTTTGTGAGGCAAATTCAATATATAGGTAAGATACTTAATATTTAAAATGCTTATTGTATTTTTAATATTGCCTACTTTATATTATGCAACGATTTTTTTTGGTAAATAAAACCAGTAGGAAAACGATATATAGGACTATGTTGTACAGACAATTAACTATAGCAACTGGACTAATACCTCTTTATATTGGAATTTTTTTATTAATACTGATAGTGCAAATTTACTGTTTAATTTTGTAGAACCAGCAAACAACAGATTTAGGGCTGAGAGAACAGTATTGAAAACTGTGACCTAGAACAAAAGAGGCATACCACTACATTAGTGGTGTAATTGTAAAATCAAAAACAAGTGGTGGAATTTTTGAGGAATAATAAAGATATTATTATCGTCGACTTTGACAAAGGTAATGTCACTGTTTGAATGGTCAAAAAATGAATACCATAAAAAATCAAAAGTTACATATGAATCAAAGTATATACGAAGAACTAGATAAATTGATATACCTATCTGTGCTATCTGTACTTATAAACCAGAGGACGAGCAATTTTCAATGAAAAGGTTATAATTATCAAATATATTCATATAGCCCCCTGTGTAATCGTTAGTTCTATTTTGTATTGTAGATGGCACAAAATTCAATCTCACTTTACGACGCTATAGGGTTCTTTTCCCGTTTCATTTTATGTCTGAAACAGCTCGTCTGGGTTTGAATTGATGGATTGAACTCAATATAATATATAATGAGTTCAATTTCAGTACCAATCCAACAAAAAAACTTCTTTTTTTTTTACTAAAATACAATTTGTCTGTTTCTATACAGTTGCTTCCCCAAAATGCCATTAACGTCGTCGCTTACCTTCGATAATATCCCCTTCGCGTATCTGCAGGTGTCCATCTTCCGTGGAGGTGTAGGTTTCGATGCAGACGACGGTGCTGCCCGGTATCGACAAGCTCCCGATGGTCGTATCCGAGTTGGCGGTCCCCACACCGGAACTATCACTAATAATGTCGCTGGTGTCGCCCAGACTCTTATCTGTAACACCCAGTGCGAGCACTGAGTAAATCACTACATGAAATCGACGCTGAAACGAAGATAATTGAGGAAAATTTTCCTGTTATGGAAATTACTTTTAGGGCTTTTAACATGTCTGAAACAATTTACTTTTATTTTAGATTTAATGTTATATATTCAAAAAAATATTTTGTATGATCAAGGTATTGAGATGTAGTGTAATTAATTCCATATTTTTTTTTATAGAAATTGTGATGGTGAACTATTATTCGACAATATGGCGATATTTTGTGACAGCTCCTGATGCATATCCGTAACAGCCATGCGTCTTTAATAAATAAAATGAAATGAAAATGAATTAACATTTTTCGTTTATATATCTTAGTTATAGGGGTATAAAAACATCAAAAATGTATTTAAAATGCAGTAAAAATGCACAGTAACCATGTAATAATAAACAACATGCATCGTTACATTTAAAATATCTAATTTAAAAACATCATAAATAATTAAACATCATTATCGACATTGATAGGTTTCGCAAACGTATATTTAATTAATGTTTAATTATTTCATTACAAAATATGTAGAAATGGTTATTTTCACCTAAAAATACAGAAATTGTGTTTAATTACAGTTTCCTACAGAAATCATTTCCAACACTTTAACTATTCGTCACTAGGTGGCGACACACACACACATTATTGATATTGGAAAAAATAATCATTTCTGTATCCAAAACAATTAACATCCAATATTCATAAATCGTAAACATACCTGTGACTATACTGGCCGTATCTGTTTCGTGACCGGGTGGGGCGCTTCCGTCGCTCATGCTCGAACTGGCAGAGCTGAAGGGGGCCGAGGAACGGTCACTGGGACAGGGAGACGGGGGTAGGGCAAGACAGCTCATTGAAGGGGCCCGGTTCAGCCAACCAACGGCAGACCGGCGTTTCGGGTTATAGCTTGGAGGGCCGCGAAAAGGAACTGTGAAAGATACAGCTAGAGAGAGAGATCTAGAAAACCGCTCAATAAAGAGAAAAATGAGATAGAGATGGTGAATGTTTTGTGTAGTATATTCGGGGAGTCTACTTTTTAATCACTTCTATTTCTTATGTTGGTAAACGCTGACTCGTAGTAACAAAAATGGTGGTTGAAGTAGGGGTGATTAAAAAGTAGACTCTCTGGTAATGTTCTAGTATATGTATCGTTTGTGAGTGTTATTAAGTAATAATGTATGAACAACTAACTGCAATAATAAAAATTATAGAAATAAAACTCAAGTACGAATTCAGTTAAATGAAATAAATAATTAAAAAGGTCAACAGTTTGCTAGTTCCAAATTATTGTACACAAACAACATTTTTTGTATCAAGATTTGTAATAAGATAAAAAAAATTGAAAAAGAAATTTGGTGCCTTCAAACAACTGATTCCTAATCAGTTGTTTGAAGGCACTTTTTCTATTTCAAAATTCATGTATTCAAATTTCTATTGGTGGTTAAATGTTTAATGCGTCCTGCAATAATTAATCCTGAATACTGGGTACCCAAAGTTAAACAAATGTTGGCCATTTCATATTAAAGTTTTTTTAAAAGACTAATTCATGAGTATCTGAAACTAACAAATATAACCATAATTCTAGCAAAATTTTGTAATAAAACACAAATTATATTGGTTGGATAATGTGTGAAATACATATTTTCTCATGTAATGTGTTACATTTTTGAAAATCGTATATAATAAAATTTGGAACATGCAAATGTTTGTTATAAAAATGATGCGAGGCAACCCGATTAATATATGAGTATATGTTTTATTTTGGTATATGGGCCTACAACTAACAATAAGTATGGTATTTAAAATAAAAATGTCAGAAATAAAATGATGATCGCTCCCGTCACCAGTGATTTGTCACAATCTAGTGAATTTGCCTTCCATAAGTTACCAGCTTGATTTGAACCGTCAAATAGCATCAGCTGTTGACATTGGTGTTACTGTGTATTTCTTTTATCAAAAAATAGCATTTTTCAGATCACATTACATTAATATTGTTATTTAATAAACAGTGTTTCTCTTAAAATTCAAACAATACCATTAATTTTACAAAAAATAGAATTAACCATGTGGCTTTGGCTACCTAATATAATTTTGAATTTACCATTTTACCACACAACCGGCATACCAATAGTTTGCACATGGTGACGTGGGCTATCGTTATGTTGGCTCTCATGATATGTACATGTTTTAATGAAGTTTTATAGTCTGTTTTGTATTGGTACATTCTTCGAGTAATTTGACGGCACGAAAATAAAATAAGAGCACAAAAAACGGGGATTTTATACACAAAGGATTCCTGTAAAATGTTACTCACTCCTTCGAAGAGATGTACAAACTCGTGCATTTTTTACTAATTATACCAATCTAAAAAAGCATGCACGTCCCTGTTTTTACAATAATTTTAAAATCATTTAAAACAGATACATACTCGTTTACAACAACTATGCATACACTGGCGCAAAACATGCATAAAACATCTAAAATCAAGTATAATCTGGTAATATTTTATATGCAGATTTTACAGTTTCCCAATTACCAAACCAAGTAGGTTAACCTAACTTTTGTAATGTTAGTGCTTCAATTAACTGTGGGTTAGTGTTTTAATGAACTGTGTGTTAGTGTTTTAATCAACTGTGAAGCTCATTTCTCAATGAAAACCGCACGCAATTAGCACGGATCGTCAATAAAACATTTCGTCTCATTACAGGAATACCTTGGCTTGTATTTTTCGTCTCGACAGAAGCGGTTATTTATTTACGATGCCGCTTAATGGGAATTCTATGATTTCTGCGCGAGTCTGTAATCTCGGGGCCCCGTCGTGGTGGTGTTTATTATGAATTGCTCGCGGAAACGAAGAAAATGAGGTTATACCACCTCGGGATCAATCTACCGCAGCGCTAGAATCTGATGGCGGGAAATTTATCGGGAGAGCGACAGCGTTTTTTTCGTACGAAGATGCGACACGGGTTCAATTGATCGGCGATAAATCTTTGCGTAGCGTTTCGTATTAGAAATGTCTGATTCAGATGGGAGAATCCTTTATTTATCTGTCGTCGTGTTGCGGCGAATAAGAACGACATAATTCAAGGCGGGATTGACAATTATAGCAAAGAAATAAGGTTTGTTATGTTATTGGTCTAACTACAATTATTTGAGGTTATGCGTGTTGTAGAAAATGCTGGTTGTATTTAGGTTTATTTTGAAGGTTATTTGAATCTATTAATTAATCTAGTTTTGTTCAACTTAATTTGGTGATTTAGGAAAAAGAAAATATCTTCTTCACATGCAAGGTCTAAACATTTTAATCTTTAAACAATACATTTAACATGCAATAGTAATGCTTAACAACAACATGCGTATTAGAAGTATGTAGCGGAATATTTGTTAGCTGCAGTTAGTTTAGATGCTATCCACGAGAAATCCATCGGACTACAAAAGCTTTAAAATTTCCCTAAATAATGAAAATACGTCTACATTACTAAACACACACAGGCGATTCCCAAAATCATTAAAATAATGTAATTTTGTAAATAAATTTAAAGTTTAGGTAACAAAATGTAACTTAAATAATTTTTAGGTTAGTATTTGTTTTATGTATAGATTAAAATGTGCCATAACTTTGTTACCATTTGCTTTAGCGTGGTAATTATATGAATAAATGTATCATAAATTAAGCAATGTAATCCAAAGTTTAAAAACTATATACAGGGTGTTGTATAAAAATATAAAATTTCGTTTTTTTCCCAAGAAAATGCGTTACTCAAACATAGTTACGTGTAATGATAACAAAGTATTGTAGCTTTAATTATAGATATAAATATATATTTGCAAAATTACACCATATAAACGTTTACAACATTATTACGTCTAAAGAACCAAAATAACAATAACTAAGTGTAGTTTTATAAGCTGAAACATTAACGTACCGACATCCTCCTGTCTATAACTCTGGATGATCTCCGCCATTTCCATGTTACCGGCTATGACGGCCACCTGATAAGGTGTTTGGTTCGCATAGTTCAGCGCTTGACGATCTGCGCCTCTGAACAGCAGCTGTCTGGCGCAACTCTCTTGACTGTTCACGGCACAGACGTGAAGCGGTGTATTGCCTGACGCATTTCGGGTGTTCATGTCGGCGCCGTAGAACAACAAGTGCTCCAGGTGTTGGAGTAGGCCGGTTCTACAAGCCTGAAATGGGGAAACAGAAGTAATATTTACGCGCGTTATGCTATGTTGAGGGGTACTATTATCAAGTCTACACTTCATTCACTTAAAGAACGCAGCGTTGGAAAGGATAGGGCAATATGTTCCGGTTCGTGATTGGTTGAAAGTTGAGCCAAGTTTACAAGGGTGAAAAGTTGACACTCCCATCCTAAATTTTTATGTTAAATTAGGGTTATTTCAGTCGCGTTGTAGTTTGGTTTCGTTGTTCGTGTCAATTAATCAGTGCAGAAGCAAGTTTGTTTATTGTCTGTGACGATTAAGATGTTGCCAAATCGAATGTTTTAGACAAACCTAAAACGTAGATTTGATAATATATTTTTCGTAAAGTATATACACACGTTCAATACATAAGTAATCTCTCTCCGTAACTCACATTAACATAACATAACGAGCATAAAGACATAACTCTACTCCGTGCACTACCGCCTAAACACACATGAACTATTCCCTCTTTCAGAGTGCCCAACTTCATGTCCCAGTCTTTGGCGGGCAATTTAAATTATTATTGCTAAGTTGTGAAGTAATACCTATTGCGTTCTTATTCGCAGAGGGGTAGTTCTAGCTCTTATTTCCCAACAATTATAATGTTATTGTGCCCTTTACACACACTTCACCATAGTTCCAACATACAAACTTTTAAACATACACAGATAGAGACGTTGTGAGTGTATGAATTCAAGTAGTTAATTACAAGTAATATACCGCATTTCCCCAGTAATACCGGCGAAATTAGACTTCCTGCAAGCCTCTGGCACGGAAATTGCTTTTTAATTAACTTACTGAAACTAGACGTCGGTGTGAGGCAGTTACTAGTTAGTCGTTATATCTGGAATTGTGCTAAAATAGCAAGAATGTGCTGTGCGGAGGTGGTTTTTGAAATTGTATTTTATTAAACGTCGTATTGTTTTAAATCTTTGTTTAAATGAATATTTTTCCTAAGAAATGCTGCAAACGTAAAATCATAAAATTGTTAAAATCACGGCGTATAAATAGTGTCGAAGAAACTATATTCACTAACTGTCTTGTATTTAAGTAATTTGCAATTTTACATGTTGATTCCTTAAGAGACAAGATGATAAATCAGGTATAAACGTCTCATTATACTCTCATTTTCCCTAAGCAGATTTAAAATTCACACGTGTAAAATTAAATCAATACAGGCGATTATTTTAACGATAATTGTAAATAGATTGTATTCATATTACGAATACCGGCCCATAAAAAGGTTTGGTTAATTGATCCATTAAAAGATTAATTTTTTAATCGAAAGCTGGCGTCATATACACACTCAATTAAAAATATGTTTGCACTATTACAAGGTGTAATTAACAAACGTTTTAATTTTTGCCATACTACGAACTCCCATAGCGCGTTATGTAGATATATCAATAAGATTGGGTTAAAAGTTGTATTGTAACGACATTTTGACGATTTGAATAAAATCGCTTTTTTAAATTTTAAAATGCCCTGAAAGTTCCAACGCATCTAACAAATATGTGCAGTACCTCCTCTAAGATATTCCACAGATCCTTTCAAATCGTTGAGAGGAAAAAATGTACAGAATTTATATCAAATACAACCATCGACACGATGAAGAAGGCTTTAGATGCAATGGACACAATTTTGAGAGTAACAAGGGACGAAGAAGATTTTAAATTATATAAGCGATTAAAAAGAGAATTACATTTAGAAGTAATGACAGAAGGAAACGAATATCAGCACAAATACAGACGTCGGAAAAACAAAATAAAATCTATATGGCAGACGATAAAACAAGAAACGGATCACCATGAATCCATGGTTATTCGAATTCAATGCAAAAGACTTCAATATTCACATTATTGAGGATGCGGCGCAGTTATCTAGGAACATACCAGACCCATGTATGGATACAATAATTATCACATGGGCAGCCTGCGTCGTAGCATATTTTTGACAGAGGAAATGTTCAGAACACTTTACGACATAATTTCTTACTGACCTGATGTACCTCCTGCCATCCTTGTAGATCCTGCGCGCCGATCGTCGCATGATCATGGAGTAGGGTTTCGGTGAACTGATGTTCCACGTTGTGCGTGATGGTTAGATACAAGGGCGTCAATCCTTTGGCGTCCTTGTAATTGGGTGACGCCCCCAGTTCCAATAAGGTCTTCATGGCTTCCAGACTTTTGTGTTCGACGGAGCGATGCATAGCTGTGGAACCGTCCCTAGTCCGATAATCCAGGAGTGCCCCGCCGTTTACGAGAGCTATCAGTACTTTGGCTGGTTTCTTGATGCTGGTGGCTATGGTTAGCGGCGTCTCTGCAGAAAATAAGGAAGGAAAATAGAAGACGTTTTGTTAATTTCGTGCTAATACACAAAAAAGGATATCAAGAATATTGACCGCAGAAAATTTGTATGTAGGATACATCAAATATATGGCCCGATTTTCGGTGAAAGACACTCTGGGGTCGGAAAATCCATGCCAATCGGTCTACCGCCTTTATTTCCTATAATTAATGTGTCAATTTAATTAACTTCATTGCTCCAACAATAATAATTAAGTTAGCAATGCCGAACACTTAACTTTGGACACACTCTATACATATATGGCTAATATGACCCAATATTCTGTCTTGCGGAAAATTACGAGAAAGTATTAATCTGACGTGTCTTCTTAAAATAGTATACCTTTGCGTAAATTATTCAAGCGTGCTCCCAAGCATGAACCATCGATCACATTCCATTTACGTTCCTTGGAGAACGAAGGCGAGATGTCAAAATAATTTTCCACATTCGAGACGCGGGTATAGGCCCTCCTACGGTGCCTTGTACGCCTCGTGCGTGATCGCTTTATTACGCAGTAAAAAAATCGTGTTAAAGGTAGCGAGCACCGAGTATATATCTAGTTGAAACTTATTATTGGAATTTGTTTTTTTAAAGATTTTTGTATTGTTATATATTACTAAAAGGCTACCCATGAGCGGGAATGAAAAATGCCTACTTTTAATACGAAATCGACTCCGCCAACTCGTTACGTATTCTATTACCATAGTGGGTGGTAATAACGTATATGCAAGCTGCCCGTTTTCTATCTTCGTATATTGGTGACATTCTTAATACTAAAGATACGGAATCTGTTACATTCTAACTACATTCATCTCTATTGGAGACCAAATTATTACCGAGAATCGAACGGGTTTGCGGACCGTACTATAACTACGCTCCTGACGCATAGCGCAAAATTCGCTTCTTTACTTACGAGAGCAGATTGTGTGTCTGCTTACATTCTAAGCTGACACGCACGAGTCTTCGCTTCTACCAGCGCTAAAAAAGGGAAAAAATACCTCCTGTAGCACTCGCGGCTTAACTGGAAGCGTCTTGCATCCGAAGCATGCCGTAGTTTAATTACAAAACACGAACGCGTTAACGATTACGAAACGTGGAAGTCGAAGAAGCATTTCTCCTAAAATCTCGCACGATCTATCGGACGCAATGCTGCGATATGCTTCACAAGTTTTGAGTACACATATTTAAGTAATTATAATTAATTTTTCCATTACAAAAATGGAGGAAAGACAAAAAAGAAAGAAATTATTGGAAAAAAGTGAATTTTGGTTAGTATTCTTTACGATTTTTAAAAAAAATTCGAAATATTATGGTGTTTGTTGTACCATTTCTCTGCTGAGTGATTTCGGGATTTTAACATTAGCTTAAGTGCAATTTGCCAACACAATTTTTTAGTTCATACATTTTTTTTTATATTGACATCAAAAAGAGATAATTAGCGGCGTCGAAGAAAGGAGTAGCTAGTGGCGAACAATTAAAATTAATTGCTGCATGTATCATTACATAAACGATTCGAAAACCCTTAAAAAATAAAAAAAAATAATTTAACTTAAATAAAAAAATAAAAAGGGGGCTCACTTAAAAATTTAAATCTTAAAAATGTTTGTAAAAAAGGGGGCCCCCTTGAAAATTTAAGTCTTAAAAATGTTTGAGAAAAAAATTAAAATTCTTTTTAAAAAGGGGGGCCCCTTGAAAATGTAAGTCTTTAAATTGTCTGAAAAAAATAATGAAAACATAATTTGCAAACAATTTTTGAATCCATTCATCTTTTTTTTATATTGACATAAAAGAGATAATTAGCGGTTTTGAAGAAAAGTAGTGGCCAGTGGCGAACAATTAAAATGAATTGCTGCATTTACATGAACGATTCGAAAACCCCTAAAAAATAATTTAATTAAATAAAAAAAAATAATAAAAAGGGGGCTCACTTGCAAATTTAAATCTTAAAAATGTTTGAAAAAAAAGGGGGCCCCCTTGAAAATTTATGTCTTAAAAATGTTTGAAAAAAATAAATAAAAATATATTAAAAAAGGGGGCACCCCTTGAAAATGTAAGTTTTAAAATTGTCCGAAAAAAATAATAAAAATATAATTGGAGGAGCGCCCGGTTGAAAATGTAAAGGTCTTAAAAATGCCTAACAAATAATACAAATGTAATTTGAGGGGGTCTGATATTGTTTGTAATTTTTTTTATTTTTAAAATAATTGATTTCACGAACGATACAAATACGAACGAATTACATTTTTTGATTCGTGAACCGAATTTTTTCGCACCCTCCAATCCCATAACTTTACGACAACGAATAATATCCACGTAACAGACACATTTATACTCGTGGAAATGGATAGAGTATAGTTACGAGCAGAAAATATTTAAAAACGCAGCAACAGTAAATTAATTGTGTCGATAAGATCGCGTTTATGGAACAATCTTATCGGATACGTTCATCTAACAGACGCCTCTTGTCTGTAGTTGTAAACGTACAGCATTCCGCGTATAGAACGCAGACGCTCGAAGCCTATGTTACGCGTTATGGGGAACAGTAGTCAAGCGAGAATACAGATAACCTAATGCGATCGTATGTATGTAGCTCTTTGTAGCTGTGTGAATACACTTCGTTGTCTTGCATTTGTGACAGGTAAAAATATGAAACTAATTGTATTCACAATCTGTTTGTGACGCTAGTAAGAAATGGGTGCAGAACTAATACTCAGCTACTGAGTTTATGTATTCTTTTAAGTTCAAAATTAGTTTCACTCAAGCTAGTAATAGCGGTGAAGAATTCGCCAAAATTAGGTCAAAATTATGGGGGACTCTTTACTGGCCTTGCAGGTGGATTCTAAAAAAAATTGCCACCCAAATATTTAATTGTATCCAAAGCAAATTTACGACACATACATATTTTATGTTCCACGCATCTAAATTGCTGTTATTTTTTCTTGTCTCCCCACGTTATTAGGTCAGGTTTATGATCGCGGTTGACACATGCAATTTATGCGACGAAACCTTATACACTTAAACGAATAGCGAACTTGCTACGACATTACACGTTAAAAACAATTGACGCTTATACAATACATATGTCTATCTCCATTTTACGTAGCACGTAGGACAACTTACCATCGAATTATATTTTCGAACTTGGGGCAATTTTGGGTTTTATTGAATCTCTCAACATGCTATTATCGTAAGGCAGCCGATGGCGTGACTTAATAAACTCGAATCTGTTATGGTCACGGTAATAAATTTCCTCTTCGCCGTAAATGAACGACTTGTTGCCCCATTCTAAATTGATATTGACGGTTTTGTACGAGATGAAAAACACGTAGCGGATTATTACATGTGTACCATCGGAATAGATAAAAATTGAACTAGGATTGCCTTGAATAAGTAATGGTTCTGCTTAAGACTTTTTTGGAACAGCTGTTCTAGCTTCCACTAGCAAGAAATCATTTACCATTTGTATTTTATTCGAATACGAAGGCTTCAACATTCATTCCAGTTTTTTCTTCTACCTTTACGAAGTTACAAAAAAAAATCTCTACGAAAACAAATTTCCTAATCACACAAAATAAATTTCCAACAACAATCTTATCAAACGTATCTGATACGCGTAGTAAATAGGAAGGAATTTTATCTACAAAACTAAAATTAGAAAATACGTCTGGATTCCCCCATCAATTTACTACAAAATCTATTATTTTGTAGTATAGTAATATATTATTATTTTATTTATTCCCTTAACTTACCACCCGAGTCTTGGCAGTGAAAATTTGGATCGAGTCCTTTGCTGCACATTTTAGTAATTTTCTCCACTTGACCGTTGGTCACGTAGTCCAGAAATCTTCTCAAGTTAGCCCTCGTATGGAGACTCTTCAGTTGTTTCTCGTCCAGACTCAGCATCTTGTACACTCTGCGTTTGTACTTCAACTGAAATTTGAAAAATTGAAATTCTATATCAATTCTCCATAAATGAAATATGTAAGATATTTACTATAGTGTTTTTTTTTTATTATAGAAAAGAAGTTACTTGTGTATATACTAAGTGTTGTGGTATCATAAAATTCTCCAATTCGAAGCATATTTGATCAGATAACAACAGGGACTAATAGTTGATTCATGCCATCTTTCCTTGCTTTATATTTTTGTCTTATTGGTATATCTTATTACTGCTACTGACAGATGACAGTTGACAGGTTTCATTATATTTCTTCGTTTTTGACTTAAGTTTAATAAAACCAATCGTTAAGGACAAATAATAAACTACTGACTTATTTTGTGTGATAAATTAACATGTTTTTGAGGATTGTGCCAACAATGCTTATTCTATTTATGCGGAATTATGTATCACACTTCCACGTACAACATATTCTTCCTGTTTTTACAAGATGCTCCATATCACTGAATGATACAGAAAAAGTAAGTTTTGAGTTATAAAACTTGTTTCATAAAGTATTTTTATCACTTAAATGGTACGCAAGTATAATTATACTTTACTAAAAGGCTAGACAGCGTCGCGAATATATATTACTAAAAGGCTAACCATGACCGGACCGTCGAAATGTGCCCTTTTAATACGAAATTCTGCGTAATTTTTCCGAGATTGCGCGATTTTTTCCTAATAGAATGGCAATCTTGTTTAAAATTAATTTTGATAGTGAAAAAATGTCCGTGTACGTCGAGCTTTATTGTTTTTATTTTATTTTAAAAGGTAAATATAACTTCAAATTAATTCTAATAATATCCCGATAGGTATCGCAGAAAATCGTCCGTGTACACGCAGGCTTATTTCCGATTTATTTATGTTTTTTTTTGTTGCTTCAACGGGAAATTAATATCAAATACCTACTTAACGAACTGGGAAGTTGTTAAATCACCAACAAACAACAAAAAACCAACTAACCGTAGGAAACAGAAAGAAATTTCCATTTTCTAGTAACGCCAAGATCATTATACGAGACAAACTCTGTTTTAATGCGGAACGCAACGTATTGTATTCTAATTGCAGCTGTGCCCACGCAAGGAGCGGTACCCACGTTCTCCGTAATATAGACAACGGATTTAATTTAGATTAAACGCAGTAAATTACATCGCGTTAGTAAATATGGTAAACTAACGGATGCTTGTGTGCAGATTCCTTGTAAAACGGCCAGATGTATAGCACACACAAGCGAAAACGTTCGGATTGAGAGTTTATTGTTGAAAACAAAGATTCTTCAAACCATATTATGAGGGGGTGTAGGCATATATTGATCTATCTATAGCGTATTTGTTAGTGTATGGTAACAATAATGTTGATAGTTGATAGTCGGCGAAGGAATTATGAAAGCACTTGTGTAATTATATTAGCTTGCTTTCAGAGTATATGATGATTCATACGTCAAGTTTAGCCTCCAAAAACGTGCAGTATTGAATCGTTTGCTTTTTTTGAAAATACTGTTATTAAGGCAAGGTAGATCTTATCAAAGTTGTTGTAAAATTGCCACTTAAGCATTACGCAATTATAATATGGTATTATTAAGGTCAGCTTATTCAAAGATATGTGCAGTTCAGTTTTGGTAATAAAATACAATGCAACTAGGCTTCGATAAATGTGTCTGTTGCTACACAGATGTGTTGTGTGATCCAAAAAGTATATTTTTAAATATATTTATATACTTTCAATTTAAATTTACGCGCCGCATATCGGCAGAAATCGTTTTCGATTTAGTCATAACCAAGGGGTGGCAAGTCTTTTTATCAGATTGTTAGCACACGTTTAGTACCTGAAAGTGTCGAACGATGGCGCTAGTAGTATTTTTATCTCGTGAAATCTATTCTACCGATCCTACTTAGTAACTTTTTTGGTAATTTACCGATCTGATCTGCGTTCCTTGCGAGTTTTATTCTTCGATATGATCAGCGCTATTTATATGATATACGATTAAGCAAATATTGTATACAGTCCTTCCTATCATTGTATATATAATTTTATTTAGTATTGTGATTTTATATGTAGTGCAGTTATTCTGTATTAATATTACTTTTATGTTTGACAGACAACTCGCAGTTTTATTTAAAAAGTTAGATATATATTATATTATTAAGTGAAGTAACTTTTGAGAGTTATGTTTGTTTGTATGTATTCTTTGTCATAAATAGATATTCTATTATTAACAAGGTACGAAAACAGTATAAATGAGCAATTTTACCGCGTAATGATTTCAGTACCTGAAAGTATCAATAGAGGGTGCTGATTCTGCTAACAAACTGTATGGAAGAGTTGCCTAGCTATAGTATGTCTTATCTATGGCCACAACTTTATCTCTGTCATATGTATGGGTCAGTGAATATAAAGTATCAAATATATAGTATCTGTCATTATTACCACAACGGACTCATATGTACAAATACTTGATGTAATATAAATGTAATACAGCATTACTTTATGTAGGTGTTACTAGAACTTAATTGGACAATTTGACACATTGCGTATGTACGTAAAGAACGAGCTTGGTATTAACAACAACAGCAATAATACACATAAGAACGTGAGCGATTTGTAAACTGATAAATAGAATAGGTTTCGCATTTGAGAATTTCACACGGAATTAGGTTAATTATACTCTCTTTGCATAACGTCTGAAACGAACTATATATCTTACGTCTTACAACCGTATTGTCGGATTGCCACTTTTGTTAAGACCAACATCTGTTATCGTTCTAGGAATGTGTTGACACTGTTTACCGTATTTATAAACGAGTGGTTATTGAGTTTGTGCAACGGTTTGGAACCGACGTACACAGACATACATACGTCCAGGGATAACAATTTAGAACAAAAAATCTTTTTTTTAATATATCGAATTACAATAATGATTTTGTTATTGTTTAGGACTAACAATCAGATCTGTCCCTTCGGTGATAAAGCTAATCGGCGGCTATATTTGTAACTTACGACGCCATCTACTGAGATATTTTAAAAACAAATTTGACATATGGAGTATGATTTCAAAGTTGGTCGCAAATCTCAACTATCGCTAAGTGGGGAATAGCTGTATTGTGCTAAACTTATCTTTATGCTCGATAAAGTACAGTTTAGAAAAATGTCATTTATTCTTGGTTTTTGGATAATTTATATCTTAGCTCTATACATCATTCACTTTAAGAAAAAGGCGTTGGGCAAGATAGGCTTATATTTTTGACGTTTGCTATTGGCTAACACGTAAGGCAAAATTACACACGACACCAGCTGTCTGTGCATACGAAATGTATGTTGAATAAAGTGAAATATTGCTGATCGCTACGTTTTTGTAACGTCTGTTCTCAAATTTCTTCGAATTATCATCATAAAAAGAAGAAATTTGAAGTAATTTGTACATCGCTATACAATTGTGATAATTGCAGCCATTAAAAAAAATTTAAAAAAGTGCCTGATAATAGTCTATTTTATTCCGAGGTATATTTGAATACTTGATTTATAATAAAATCTGGAATATATCTCAAATAAAATTGTTTCCATTTTTTTTTGGTTAAATTAAATAAACTGAAATAAAGGCAAAGGAATATTTTTCTTAAATATGTAGCGAAAATATTTGTCATTAGAATTTATTGTTACTTTCAAAGAAATTTCCAAAGGTTATAATAAAATATTTTACTTTCAAATTACCCGCCATTATTTAATCGAGTTAAATTTTGGTGGTGTTATACGGGCCTCGTATAAAACTGCACCGAGTTTAGTACCCAATGATCGACCCGAGTGTGTCGTTAATTGAGGATTAACTGTATTTAGAGAAATATATTCTTTGATAAGGGGCAGTTACGAAAAATGTAATTTCTTTCTCTATACTTTTATCTTACCTCTAGATACCCAACGGGACCGCTAAACGGATAGTCACCGAGTCTCCGTTCTTCGTCCAGGAACTTCCCGGCTTTGCCATTCTCCGGCGGACAGAAGAGGCCGTAGTTGAAGCTCTCTTTGAGTTCCTGAAACAAAAATGCGAATCAGCCGTATTGGTATAGATGATCTAGCGCTGGAAATGTAGCTAGAATGCGGAGGAAGGTGGAAAGATCCTTTTGGGGTAAAGTAAAGCAATGTAAAAAGCGAAATATCTTTCATACAACTAGACTAGGGATTCATTATGAATGTATTGTTCAGCTGTAATAAGTCGAGAATGTAATTCGTATCTCCCAGCAAATACTTTCATATAAGTTGAGTAGTGGCAGAAAATAATTCGCGTGATGTTTAGAGATGTATTGAAGGGAAGAAAAAGACCGCGGAACAATAATAGTTATGTATACATACCAGAAAAAAGCTTAATTGTGCTGATATTTAATGCCTCGATTGTTAATTAATCTTAATGTTAATTCCCTTTCAATAAACTTTCTATTTTGGAAATCATAGCAACTAGAATTTCCTGTTTGCCTTTTGCGCTAACACTTCATCTCTCTTAACAGCTTTAACTGTTCTACCCTCTTATATGGCACACTTATATGCTATCACTAACAGAGAATCCACCGTTAGCACAGCTGTTGGCATTCACCAAATTCCCTTATCGAAGAACTAATTGGTCGATTATGTAAATGCGAGCAATTAGTACAAAGCGCCCAAGAAGAGGAGAGGGAAATCGCCTGCCTAATTGATTGGAAGCAAGCAGTGACCGCCTGGTTATCGGTAGTTCGTAAGGTGACCACAGCTATCGCCGCTTTTAAGAGTGATTCTCGCGTGCCTTTGCCGTGTGTACGATTGAGTGAGTGATATTGAGTAATCTTCGGCATACGAATGGACGACGATTTATCGCATGCTCCCGCTATGTATAGTTATTCTCCCGTATAAAAGGTAGTTACTTTAATTCTCGCTTAGGGGGAAATTGGATTCTATTTTCTATTTTCAAAATATATACTATACGAAATATATAAATTACGCTGGTAATAGCTGCCGGAGAGTCGACGAAATATTTAGGGTCTTATATCCAAAGAGTGAAGAAGCCCTAGGAAATATCGAAACTTGAAAAGCCTGTGGTGAAAAATAGCTGGAAGAAAAGGGAATGGAATGGCTGTGGGCAATATGTAACGATACCTGGAGAGCCCAAAAGATACCGAAAGAATGGGAACAAAATTTAACAATATTATTATAGGAATAAGGGTAACAAAAATTATCATTGAGCAATATGCTTCTCCCAAGTCAGGATCGACACGAGAATAATCGAAAAACGATTAAGAGAAGAGGTCAAATAGAAACTTGTGGAAGAACAGACGGCTTTCAGATAAGACAGACAAGCTAATCATAATATATACATAATAAAAAGAATATCAAAAAGAAGGTTGAGGAAAGGGAAGAATTTTCTGGAAGTAGTTTGTTATAACATAAAGAATAAGCAATTGAGTTGGTATGGCCATATATTATGGACCAGCCCAGACAGAATAACAACAACAATATCAGAGACACCAAGAAAAGATGGAAAGGCACACCAAGCCGACGATAGATACGCCAAATTGCAGAAATAGGAAGTAGTAAGGGATATAGATGAAAATATTAGCAAGGGTTCAATCAAAGGACACGGATCTCAAGTCCAACGCCTGAAAAGGCATAAGGAATAGTACAACAAGAAGAAGTTACTCAAATAAACCAGCACCTAACAAAAGAATGCCTAATAATATTTTTTATGATCATTTAGGGTTTTTTTTCGGGAGGAGAAAATGGCAAACTTCTAATGCAAATTCAACACGAAATTTTCATAAGAATTTCACAATCAATTTGTTTTCCAATGACTCCCCCTGTTACACTCACCGTGTAACCGAAAAACAATTCTCTTTTTCTAAAATATTATTTTATGATGTTTCGTAACTATTTA
>JARFOC010000134.1:510092-520456 GCA_031763485.1 Osmoderma eremita
TCATCGAGGTGGTAAGGGTATTTTTTATTATTTTTTACTATTTTAAGCCACCGTATCCTATTTTGTATTTTATATTTGTAACACAGAATAAACTAAAAGCTTGTATCATTGCATTGCTAAGTGTAAATATTTCAATTACCTGTCCATTTGTCTGCTTTAAAACACCGTTTTTGAATCAAATAAAAAGTCATATGCTTCTTTTTAAAAAAAGACAATCAAAGAATCATCTAGTACTCATTATTTGTATTATGAACAAAGGTGGCACTAAGCAGGAGCCCTAAGAAGGTCAGCATTCGACAAGAACTCCGTACATAACATCAACTTGACTATGACTATCAAGTGCTCCAAGGATAAATTGCGTGTCCAACTTTTGGAATACAAAAGGTCAACAGAAACTCATACTCCAGCTGGCTTAACAATATTGCGGATATTATGCTCATATACTTCCGCACAAATTCCCATTTCAGTTTACCATTCCTTAACTTTCCTAATCTACAAAGTACAAAGTAATCTTCGCCGCCTTTTCGGGAGCTTTGAGCACCGCAAAAGATCATCTCAAACAGTTACCCCATAACTACGTCCTTTGCGACCTTTATGATTAAATTTCCAAGGTAAATTTTCGATATGGTAATTTCCCGTCGGCTGGGTCCGGCTAGTTCGCGGGTGCCCAGAAGGAGAAACTGGCAAAAAGTATGCGTCTTTTGTGCCGTTGCGTGGAATATTCTAAGCATCCAATTAACGACGGTTAATGAAACAAAAAGGGAGAACACAGGAAGGTTCGACACAAAGACAGGAACTACCGACGTAGGCGAACCGCTAGGAGAGCCCTACGGGCAACAGGAGAGGAGTATTGAAACCACAAACACGTCTATTACGATGACAAGAGTAAAGAGGACCCTCTAAGTAAGGGTACCTAGTGGATATTCGCGTAAATGCGAAATCATCAAATGAGAACGTCATTTGTCCTCTTCGTCTACATCTAATTACAAAACACGATACGCATATGTTTATCTCAGACTTAAACGCGAATAATTTTGTTGCCTCATAATCCTTGGCAACAAAATTATAAGCTTTTGGTTTCATTTTATTGGACCGGCATAATTTAGCTATAAATTTGGGAAAATCCATCCGTCTTTTTAAATATGTATAATATCTTTCGCATAGCATAATTAGTTATTACTAAATTGTATTAGTAATGCTCTTGCCTGATAATCCTTTGCCACTATTCGGTAAAGACAAGATTTTATTGTTACCACCTTTATTACAAATCATTCTTCTTGCCCCAGTATTGTTCACAGAAAAGAGATTTCCGCCATTTTATGAATAGATTAGGAATTAATTAGTTTTAATAATAATAATAATATATTTATTCAGTATGCAAATCTAACATTGGTTTGAATCGTCACATAAATACATAAATATATAAAATAAGAAGGTATATAAGAACGTCATTTACAACACATAATGTTAGGTTCATTAATACCGGAG
Source organism: Osmoderma eremita (assembly GCA_031763485.1). Classification (NCBI taxonomy): domain Eukaryota; kingdom Metazoa; phylum Arthropoda; class Insecta; order Coleoptera; family Scarabaeidae; genus Osmoderma; species Osmoderma eremita. The sequence goes on from JARFOC010000134.1 coordinate 511,581, forward strand.
ATTTTTTTGTTAATGTTAATCTGTGTTGTGGAATTGTCATAAAATTTTATTGTCCGGTCTTGTACGAATGCATTGCCCTACACGATTCAAAATCATGTATGTGTTCCTTAATGTACATATGTCAATGCTTTATAAATAATAATGCAGGGAAAGGTTAATATGTTTTTATTTTTAAATGTTTCTCTACAACTCCTCTATAAGGTAGATTAAAAATGAATCGTACAAAACGTTTCTGTAGAATAAAGCCTCGTTCTCAGTTTGTGGCCACATCCCAGATAATGACATTGTAGGAAAGCACAGAGTACACCAATGACTGATAAACATTTACTAGGTCTTGCTGTTTTAGGACATTTTTTAATCGTAACATTGCATAATAGTTTTAAGTTAAAAAAGACCCCTTACCACCTTGTTGAGTAAAGAACTCTGAATACGCATTTCGGCAACTAAGTTGCAATCCTCAGCAGAAAACCACAAAGGAAAAAATATAATGTCATAACGCCGCTATCAACATTGATAGCAGATTGATAGAAGAGCGCCCGGACGCACGAAGCGACCAAGATTCTTAAGACGTCGCGCGTAAATGATACACCAAACTTATACATCGCTGTTTCGTTTATTAATCTATTTATTTATTTACGCAAGAGCTCCGAGATGAGTCCACCCTACAATGATATTACACTGTTGATAGTGGCGTTCTAAGAGCAGGATTGTTCTAGGTGTGCTACGCCTAACATTATATTTTTTCCTTTGTGGCTTTCTGCTGCGTATTAAGGGTTCTTTACCCAACAAGGTGGTAAGGGGTATTTTTTAACTTAAATTTATTTTAAACCACCGTATCCTATACCTAACCTACATTGCATAATAGGTTTTGTTAATTTTTTTACATACACTACCTAGTTGCTCTTCCCAATTAAGATTTTTATCTAATATTACACCTAGTACAGATGCATTGTCGGTGAAGTTTTTGTTTATATTTATGATAGGTTTTCGTATATGAAAATTAATAATTTTTGTTTTTTGTTCATCTAAAATCAGTCTATTTTTACTGCACACTTCTTCAACTGTTCTTTCAATTTTGTAATAAATGTCATCTAATGTTGTGGCCTTCACAATTACAGAAATATCGTCAGCAAATAAAATAGGGAGCCCGCAAGTTATTCTTTCCGGCAGATCATTGATGTGTAATAAGAATAGCAATGGACCTAAAGCCTTGCGGAATACCCCCATCAATGTCAAATTCAGGTGACTGTTCATTTCCCAATTTAACTACTAGTTTTCTGCATTCTAAAAACGACAAAAAACCAATCTAATAGAAGCCCTCTAAACCCCATAGCATATAGTTTCATCGCCAAAGCATTACTATCTACAGAATCGAACGCGCATGCAAGAAGCTGGCATCAAAGAAGATGCCAGCTACATAATTATTTGAATCCAAAGCAGTGTAAATGCATTCCAAACTATGAAAGAGCGCAGTCTCAGTTGACTTTTGTTTTACGAATCCATGCTGGCTCGGGTGCAATATTCTGTGTTTATCAAGAAAGTCAGCTATCTGATTAGAGACAATTTTCTCAATGACTTTTGAAAAAGAGCTTAGTATAGAAACAGGTCTATAATTCTTAATTTAGGGGAATCATCTCGTTTGTACACGGGTATGATGCTGTAATCTGTAAATTTTCTTTGTTTCTTCACTTGTACATATTTTATTATTCATTGACCATCGTACTTAAGATTTTAAACCACTGTTGGGTTATTAACTAAAATCCCAACTATCATTATAGGGAAAAATCCATTCAGCTTTCACTAATTTGCATATATATTAATTAAATAAAATTCTTGTCCCCACCTTTGATTTCACCCCAAATTTTATATTCTCTTTAGATCAAAAAGAGAAGAATAAATAATTTTCTAATAGGTATTCGTTAATATTCATGTTGTTTGTAATTGTTCCAATCACGACGCTAGCCTTGTTTCAGATGAGAAAAAGGAAGTGTTTTTAATTATATTCGATTATCATTATTTTCGAAAAAAGCGGTAACTTACAAAAAAAAAAAGATATTCCGGGGCGCATTTCGCATGTGTATACTTGTGTTTTCACGCTGGTTATATACGTAACACTGACACTCTCATTAGCGTAACCAAAACCGTTTTAATTTTCCTCTCGTATTTGCAAGTGCCGAGGAAACAGGATGTGGGTAGCGAAGCGACACCCCAGCAACGCAGAGAGAAAATAATAATTCAGGATTTACGAAACCGAGTTTTTCCATCAACGCGCACCCTGACCAAACAACAACGCCCAGAAGATATAGAGGAAGGAAAGAAAGGATGATATACATTAATACGGCGAAACGCTTAGCAGGCACGAAGAAAAAAAGGAGCAGAAGAAGCTTCAAAGAAAAGAGGGTAACGACGAAAGAATAGACAACAACTTCGCCCGCTTCGAATTATATGTGTAAAAGAAGACTAAAACCGTGTGCATGATGTAATTTCTCGAACTGCCAGTCGGCCGGAGAGAAGGAAAGGATCAGCCACACGCACGCCATCATCCTCATCGCCATCATCGGCGGAGCGACGTCAGTATCAGCATCCAGCTCGGCTGCCTGCCTCCGTTTCGGCGTTGCGCCTCAAAGAAAAGAAGTAGGGGGATTCCCGCGTACAGATCAATATCTGCACGGGTGGTTGAGACCGTTGCCAGGACGACCAGCTGCTGCGAGACAGTGTGACGCCCACTACGATTCGCCGGCCCCGCCTATTGTCCGATCGCGTCGACCAGCCGGGATGCCTCCTATTCCCGTTTCGGGACGGACAGATGGACGTGGACTTCAGGCGAGAAGGGCGCACGTGCTTTTAATCGTTTTTAGAGAATCGCATGCTCCTCGAATTGATTACTGAAGAAGAGCACCCGGACGCACCGAGCGACCAAGATTCTTAAGACATCGCGACAAAATAATACAGCAAACTTATACATCGCTATTTCATTTATTAATCTATTTATTTATTTACGCAAGAGCTCTGAGATGAGTCAACCCTAGGATGATATTTACTGAACGACGGAGGACAAAGAAGCTAATAAAAAAAGCTGTAAAAACACAACAAAGAGATTAAAGGGAGATCAAATCAGAAGTCTGATGTTTGTATTGCGCATAGAAAATAAAATGTTTACTTATAACCTACAAACAAATCGGTCTGAGTAACTATTACACTTTAACCCTTAACCGGTGGAGCTGGGTCTCGTAGACCCATAGATTAAAATAAGTCCGCAGAACAATTAAAATCATTTCTATTGTTATGTACTAGATCTTACTGATTTTGCAACATACGGTTTAAATAAGTTATTGTCATCATTTGTAAATAATTGATAGCGAAATCTTCTAAGGCATGGCAATAAAATGAATTGTAAAAGCTCTATTCAATAAATGTAAGAGAAAAAACGGTAAATTAGATAGCAAAGGAAGAATATTTATTTATTTTGGGTATAGTAAAAAAATATATATAAGTACAGGCTATATTTTATACTTACTTATACCTGGTCATCATTGTTATTTAGGAAGCAGCTCTTACACAACGGCTCTAAATGTTTTAGGCATAAAAACTTCTTGCACCTTCTACAATAATATTTGGTTTTGTTCCTCCGAAGAGACTCTTCTAGAAGTCCCTGCAACTTCTTGCCTTCGTTCCTGCACCTACCGAGGTAGGTTTTCAGCCATTGAACGTCGCTTCAAATGGTCTTCCGACAACCCTAAAGCAAGGTGCTTCAAATACTTTCTTCTGATAATTTTTTGCTCTGCTTGGGGATTGTTGTCGACATAAATTATTTGAGCATTTATTCCTGCTACATTCATTATCGCATAAAAGATCACCATTGGCCAGAGTCGAGTATTACGTGCTACGTCGTATGTCGCGCATAATTTATCGACGTTGTCAACTCCACCTTTTGTCGAGTTGTAAAAGGTGATTATTTCTGGTTTACTTTGTTCGCCAATTGTGTTGTCAATTGAATCGTCATAGTGAATGCTTGATACCAAAATAACATTCCTATATTTTTTGGTACGTAAGACACCAACGTAATTTTGTCTTAGAATCCAAATACCGATGAAAATGTTGTCCCTTCGCGGGTATTGACAAATTGTACGGAAAGCTCTCTTTTATTTTTTGTCCTAACATAAGTGAGACGATGGTTTTTCAACAGATTGGCAACCAAACTATAACTGGTAAAGTGATTGTCGCATGTCACGTTCCTTCTTGTACCCGATATCACTTCAACAAGGCGTCTTACAACGTTTTCTCCATGGTTTGCTACTCGATAAGGACCTCCAGGCTGCTGCACTACATACACTTCTAAGTTTAGAGTATAGCTGATTTTGGCCTCAACGAGCGCAAATATTTTTATGGCATATTTATTAGGTAAACGTGACGTCGCCAATACCAGTGAATTGCCTTTAAAGTTATCTTACTACAAAGTAGCAAATTGTGGCAGAAACTACGTTTCGGAGACTTTAAATTTGGTAATTAAAGTAATTTATACAAAAAAAATAATATTTATAGCCGCGATTACGTCTAAACTACTTCAAATAGGTTCCAGTCTCGGTTTCAGTTACTTTGCTGCTTGTTGATGGGTCACGCCCTTACCAATAAAAGACGAATCTCGAGTCCTTTTAGAGGGTGTAGTAGGTATGTCTTCAAAGTCATCAGCTTCTTGCTCACTTCCGCTATCAGACAAATGTTCCTCGACTTATCTTCTTCGTTCGATCATTGTCCACCTCTTCTACCTCCCTATCTTCTAACAACGACGCCAATTCTGCATGTTTGCAACTACAGATATCGCAAACAGAACTACTACGACTGTAAACTGAGCACACCAGAGTAATGGGTGCTTTAACCATAAGATTTCTGCGAGAAGATTTTGTATAAAACGTTGAGATACTACGTGCCGACTGACGCGGAATAAAAAACGCCAGATCATCCAACAGAAACGGTGAGTCAATTAATGCAGTAATTTACGCAAGAAGGCCCGATACAAGTTGATACGCCTCAATTCGAGTAACGTAACGTTGAAGGTATCCTACGGATACCCTCTGTCTAGGTATACACTAAACTCCTTTAGCCATAAGTACTTTAAAAGACGCCGTTGCACATTTTCAATCGTTTTAATGTGCATAATAGTAGGGGCACCATATTATTGCAGAGTATTCCAACTTAGACTGCACCAGAGAGAAGAAGAGCGTCTTTAAGGAATAAATATTTCCAAATGATATGGTATTTCTTATAATAAAGCCCATCATCCTCATTGCAGAAGAAACCGTATCCGCAATATGTTTGGAAAATGAGAGCTGAGGGTCAAACACCACACCAAGATCTTTAGCTTTATCGCAACACATGAGCATTTCTGAACCAATCGAATAATTGTACAAAAGTGGACTCTTCTTTCTAGTAAATGTAAGAACTTTACATTTGGCAATATTTGAATTAAGTCGATTTTGTTATACCAATTGCACATAGATACCAGGGTTTCCTGTAGTTTCAGGCTGTCAGCTAAGGAGGAGATACTTGTGAAGATCTTGGCATCATCGGCAAACATAAGCATATCACAATCAACGACCTGCGACATACCATTACCATACCCAAAATGGAACCCTGCGGAACCTCAGACCTTATTCCTCGCCTATAGGAACCGATACTGTTATAAGACTCACGGTCGGTCATATAGGATTTGAATAGCCTAAGAAGGGTGTCACTAAAGCCCTATACATATGAAGTTTTTGCAATAGAATCGCATGATCGATGCTATCAACGACTTTTAAAAGATCGGTGCTACTTAATAAACACCGTGTTTTCTTCTTAAACAACTTGGCAATGCTATTTTAGAATAACATTCATTTTCAGTAATGTTAAAAATAGTGTTTCCGTCAGCAGCCAGAGCGTCTCGAGTGGATCAAAAGAAGGCATTTGCAAGAAGAAAAAAGGGGTGCTCTTTTAAACCAATTCCTCAAAGACTTTTGTGACTTTACAACAAATGAAAAAGTATTGTTTTGTAAGTATTGTCAAGTAACTGATTCCGCACCAAATGAAAAAAAAATTGAAGTAAGAAAGAATCACCTCGTTATCTAAACTTCTAATCAAGCATTCAGTGTTTAACGAAGAGTTATGTGAGCTTTTATTTCGGGTAGCGGATATATCAAACGCCAAATTGCACAACGAAGTATTTAAATCTTTTAGAAAAATATATGAAAGAAAATATACCCCATGAATAAACATTGCAAAAGAAATATCTTGAACAAAATCTAAAAAGACTTGGGTATCTTTGAACGAAAAATCGGATTCAAAATAGAGAAGTATCGTAAATTTTGTGTTTGGTGTGTTAGGATGATGGAGGAAGAATCGATTAATATTTGCATACAAAGTAAATCATTCGATAATCGCTACATTTTCTAATGATGTGTCTAATTATTTACGCAATTTTCGCCAATTTTCAGTTACATTGTTTCTATTTTTGAAAAAAACTAAATTAGTTTTATCATTACTGATAATGATTTTGTTTAAATTGGTCCAATTAAAGACCGATACCCATAATATTAGGGATAACTGAAATGCTTATATCATCCCCATAGAGAATTATATTGTTCGTGTTTAAGTATTGCGGAAAATCGTTAATATATAACAAATAATAACAAAGTTGGACCTAAGACTGGTCGTTGCGTACATCTACATGCAGGACTTTTTTTGTAACGTTACACATAGGTATTTCCTACAGGTAACGTCAAGCGACATAGTAAGCAACCAGTTATACGTTAACGCGTCGTCAGTTTGAAAAAAAAAATTATTTGTGTTAAATATTTCTTTGTTAATTTAATAACTTATTTTTTATATTTTTTCATGCATCAATGACAAATGAAACACATTTTATTGAAAACTAGAAAAGTTATTTAAATTATGGACAGGTAAAACAAAAATGAAAAGGTGGGACCAGAAGAATAATAATTTAAGACGGGTTAGGGATATGTTTTCAGTCGACTATCCTGAAGGTCTATACCTTGTGTGAAAACTATTCTCAATATTTTTAACAAATTCAAAGCAGATGGCTGTGTTCTCGCAAAAAAATAAATAAAATCAATCACGTTTCAACAGAACACATCAATCTGAATATCCTAAGTTATATAGAGGAACGGTATGTACGATCGCTTTTAGATGTAGACAAACATTACGAAGTATCATACAATTCCATATAAGAAAACCGTGAGGAATTCAATTATAAGCCATACAAAATACAAACCATCAAGAGCTTTTCGAAGAAGATAAAATAAACCGAACAGATTTTTTCGAAACAACGTTTAATTTGTTGAATGAAAACGTGGAAAGTTTGAATTAAACACTTTTTACTAACGAAACTATATTTACCTTTCTGTTGCTTGCCTTAATTAACAATTAGAGTAAAATAATTCCAAATTTTCCACTTTAATAAAGACATAACCAAATTCTAGTATATCGTAATATTTTAACCGTTTCATAGTAGATAATAAATAGTGAGGTCAGCACTCACAACTTCCGTGTCGTACCCTGCATTTATTCATTGAAAAAGCTAAACTTCCTTTCCATTAATCCATTAGTTATTGATCCCGTACAAATCCCCATGCACAAAACCTAATACGAATGCAGTACCCTCAAAAGATCATTTGTTTTTTATCCAAACGTTTGCTTTCATTGGGATTATCTGAAAAGTAAAGTTTATAATAACATGCAAATACGTACGTTGGACGAACTTAAAGCTCGTACACGTACTAACATGTGATGGAATAAAGCCAGAATTACTTTGAAAAGTAAAGCCAAGGAGGAGGCCTAGAAAACTTGTTGCGAAATTACACTTCACCTTTGTTATGTTGTTTTGTTGTCTTAATTAATCGTTAGAATAAAATAATTTCTTCATTCCAAGTTGAAATTTTGCACTTTCTTTGTTAAAAACATAACCAAATTCTTCATAGCTCTGTTTTGACAACAAATAATATTTTCGTACCAAATTCCATTATACTTTCGCAATAAATTTTAAGAGTTTTGTGTTTTGTAGTAGATTTCAAATTTTCATAGTACATACGTTGAAAAAATAAATTATAGTAGATCCTTTAAAACGTGATAACCAGAGATAATTAGTAACTAAAGGCTAATACTGGCCATAGATCTATACTGGCGACGCGTTAACGTATAACTGGTTGCCTATTATGTTGCTTAATGTTACCTGTAGGAAATGCCTATATGTAACGTTACAAAAAATCGATTTTGAATTTGTGTTGACGCGAGTAACCCTTTGTAGACGGCCAGATAAATAACTTTCCAAACCATCTCTTTGCACGTACTCCGTATCTGTCTAGCAGTAATATAGAGTGATTAACACAACCAGACGCTTTAGATGGTCGATTGATAAATCTATACGTCATCCAGGGTAGAATAGAGTACTTTAACTATGTTATTAATAGCAGTGTTAGTGCTTCTATTCGGTAGGAAATGTTGACTTGTGAAAATATTATTAATTAAAATATCGTCAATTAATTTTTTGTTTACTTCACACTCATATATTTTGAAAAAAACATTAAATAAGCCAATAACCCTACAGTTAAGTAATTTATAAAGATCCGAATTGTCTATACCAATGTTATTGTTGCAAGCCATTCAATGGTAATTCTAGTACTCGATTGATTTAGACTGAGTAACTGGAGCAGTTTCGGTTATGGCAATAACACTAGTTAACAAGATTTTTGTCCCAAGCACAAAAATGCCCGATTTCCAAGTACTTTTTCATGCTGGAATCAATTGTGTTTTCAGAATTTCTCGATCACCCTTAGTTTTTATGTTCCAGGATATTCGCTTATCCACCTAAAATATGCATGCAT
>JARFOC010000134.1:520556-545983 GCA_031763485.1 Osmoderma eremita
CGTATTCCCGAAACACGTGTCGTCCCGAATTAATTAATACTTGTGCGGGAGGAGTAATCCGAACAGTGTGTTTACATTGTTAGGGTATTACGCAAAAATCTCTTCACCAAAACTGACCGCTATTTTCTTCATTACCTGTTTTTCGTCACCATAATTGTCAAAGTGGATTCTCTATAGTAAAACTCCATTTATTAAAAACTTGTTGAATAGGAGAGCAACCATCCACTTCTGGGTTGCTCTTACCAGTCGTAAACTTCTTCATGTTGGATTGGATTGGAAACATTGTTTGGGTGGAGAATTTACATGCTCTTCTTCATAATTCACGCTTCGTCATCCTTATTGATCTTGTCAGGTTGGCCAGAAGGGAGATCCGAATGATTGTCTAGGACCATCTCCTTCCTGATTACCCACTAGATTTAATACCACCGGCGAAAAGATAAGATTATCAATGTTATTTCACCGGTGATTCGATGAAGAGCACATCTTCCAAAGTTTTATGGTAGCCGAACATACTCTGCCTAAAACTGTTTTTGCTTAGTAGGTTTACTGAGGATGGAAACTCATCCCGTAGATAAAGTTATTTGTATTCAACTTTGTCCAAAAAAGCAAATCTAAAAATAGTTCATCCTTACTTAAATCTTTAAACATCCAATCGTTTTCCAATCAAGAAACCTTTACGGATCATCTTAGATTTGATCGAAACTTAATCTTTCCAATTCCACCCGAAACCAATGAATTTACGTCTGGAACGAGATTTCGTCGATGTTTGTATATGGTTGCCCGGTGCTCAATTTCCCCCCGTTATTAATGGAACATCCGGTCGTATTCAGTAACAACAGCGTCACCTCCTCCTTTTCCATCAGACAGCTTAACGAGGACAAATTCAATAATATCGGGGAAATAAAATCGATAAGCATTTAGGAGTATTTGCGGAGGCGCGTAGGTAGACCGGACTTGGTTATTTTCCAGCGCGCCTTCCTACGGATCCTTGGGGGAGAGAGATGATAATTTTAGGGCTGAGTGCACATAAAACGTTACTAATCCTATCGATTTCGGAACGGATTCTGATGATAGTAGGAGGAAATGGCAAATACGTAGCAAATATCGTTACCGTTATAAAAATTTATTGAACATTTTCTAAATCCATGAAAATTATCAAATTTAGATGGATTATTATACAGGGTTCAATGATACCTCCTTTAAGAGCTTATGCTATTTGCAATGCCGTACCGTTTTAGGATAATTGATGAAGCTAAATTGTTTGCCCTTATGACAAAGATATTCTTTCAGTAGAAGCATTTGCTCCAAGTAGCCAACTTAACGTCCCAACCCTGGATTTCAAGATAGTTTGTAAAAACCTATAGTGAATATGATTCAGGTGATAGCTTTGATGGTTAGCTACCCTACATGCGTCAATGATTGTTGAGAACTACAGACAATTTTTCCTTTCTCACACCAAATTTGCCTAAAAAGAAGTCAAAGCTATAGTAATCAAAAGGTGTTGTATTTCCAAATAATGACAAGTTCTGAGTATTTAATACAAAATTACTTCACTTTACTTGAGGGCTTTATTATCTGCAATATCAAAATTTAATGGAAAGTTTAATCAATTTAGCATCTGTTTATAATTTGTTGATATTTTCCTTTTTTATTATCTAGTTCTCCCTTTGTAAGATCTCTTCGGTTTTGACATCATTTCGAGCAACTTAGCAGATCTTTATAAATAAAAATATGGATCGTTAAGTGACCCTTATCACCACGAGATACCTTATATGTATTTTTGATAAATCAGCTGCGTGAATTTTCTTTTACCCCACACTAGTAGTACATCTCGAAATTTTTATTTTAATTTATTTACAGCACATGCCTTAGGGGCTAATTTGACTTGAGAAGAATTCCATCCAGCGAAGTTATTTCACTTTTGCAGTGGACGTTTGGGATTCTAGATTCAAACAAGTTTGAAACTAGTTTTCTTTGGTATGTAAAAGAAAGAAGATTTCTGCCAATAGATGGTACGTACGTTGAAAAAATGAAGTATATAAAAAATATATCTTTGGTATGGCCAAAAATGATGTATTTTAAATGCGAAATGTATCCAAATAAGGGTCAATTTTCTAATTTATTTCATAGTCCACTTAATTTTTTCGAATCTATCTCTCTAAATCCTCTTCCAAGTAAAATCATTCATCATCCAGAGAATATTTTACCGCTTATTCTTAAAAAAAAACGGGTTAAAAAACTCACTTTAACGCGAGATGTCGTGAACCCAACGCCATTAAAGATTTCCCACCCCCAACCTGCGTGGTTTTGACAAGAACTAGGACCCATTAACACCACTTTACTACCGGCTAAGTGCACAGAATGAAATAGGGCGACGGAACACTTTGGCGTCAGCAGATCGAAAAGAGATGGAGCGGTACACGGTACAGTCTGACGTGACATTTCTGGAAAATGTCCTCGGCTCATGAATATTAATTTTTATGTCGAGGTGCTGTGACCGCCATCTGCCGCCGATATTGGGTGGTACTACAGTCGGGATCTGGTTGTAGTCCGTGGAATCTCATCATCGCTGGAATTAATATTTAACGGTGAATTGATTCAAGTGGACCCTAGGGAAAACAGGGTTGCTCTGATTGTGTTATTAATAGACAAGTATCCATTTATCTGTGGTCGAGCGATCACAGACTCTTACTAAATGCAGAAGAAACTCAATATTTGTATCGACAATTGAATTAATTGCATTATACATTTTCGAATCGCGTGTGCGTGTTTTTTCTCAGACTGTGAACTTCCACAATATTGTACGCAATCGTTTTGTGTCCGGACTAGTGTCACTTTAATGTTTCCAGATATTTAATATGGGACAATAAATATTGCCTTTGACAGTAGATCTGATGATTTATAAATGAATCGATATTAAAATTTATTTATCAAATACAAACGTTGACACATCAAGATCAGAAGTATTAGAAAGGCGCTGTATCGTATTTATGATACACGGATTAATGCAAGTGAAACATGTGTTCTCAAATACATGTAACAATTGATTTCTGATATCGTTGAAAAAATATTACATGAAAAAGGCTGACGAATATATATCTAGGTTAAGCCGTTATTTTGTGATAAAAGTATTTCTAAAAAAACAGTGTAAATAATTCGAATATATATTTCATTATCTTGTATTTTTTTAATGCAACTGTAATTACTAATGTTCTCCATAAACCGATTGAATGATAAATTCCCGGTTATATTTGTGTCAAATATTTCATTGATAAGTACAGTATTGGAAATAAATAACAGAGCCACTGTGAATGTTAATTAATTTTTGGAGGCATTAAAAAAGGTTATTAAAAAACTAGATAAAATAAAGGATATATTGAGTAAACAAAGGGAAATAAATTAATACGGGCTGGACAAATTGAAATATATGTATATGAACCGATATAAAATCAAGTAAAATAAGATATGTACAGGGTGAGCGAAACAAAATTAAATTTAAAATAAATGACAAAAGGGGGTCCCCTTAACAAATAAAAAGTTATAAAAATTAAACAAAAAATAAAAGAAGGGCTTGAAATTTTAAGTCTTAAAAATGATTGAAAAAAAAGTATGTGCAGGGTGGGGAACACAAAATTAAATTTAAAATAAATGACAAAAGGGGGTCCCCTTAAAAAATAAAAAGTAATAGAATTAAATAAAAAGTAAAAGAGGGGCTTGAAATTTTAAGTCTCAAAAATAGTTGAAAAAAAATCATTAAAAAATAGGGGGGCCCTTGTCTGAAAAAATGAATAAAATAGAAAAGAGGGGGGCCCTTGACATTTTGAATGCCTTAAAAATGTTTGGACAAATATTAACAAAGGGGGCCCCCTTGAAAGTAGAAGTCTTGAAAATGTTTGAAAAAAATAATAAAAATATAATTGGAGGGTCCCCTTGAAAATTTTAAAGTCTTAAAAATGTCTAAAAAAATTAAACAAATATTATTGGAGGAGGGCTCCATGTTATTTTTTAATTTTTAAAATGAATTTTTAAAATTTTTTCAGTTTTATTTTTTCATCTGCTCTTTTATTTTTATTTAAAATATATATAGGGGGCCCTTGTCTGAAAAAATGAATAAAATAGAAAAGAGGGGGCCTCTTGAAAATTTGAATGCCTTAAAAATGTTTGAAAAATATCAAAAAAGGGAGCCCCCTTGAAAATATAAGTCTTGGAAATGTTTGAAGAAAATAATAAAAATATAATTGGAGGGTCCCCTTGAAAATTTTAAAGTCTTAAAAATGTCTAAAAAAATTAAACAAATATTATTGGAAGAGGGCTCCATGTTATTTTTTAATTTTTAAAATGAATTTTTTAAGTTTTTTCAATTTTATTTTTTCAACTGCTCTTTTATTTTTATTTAAAATATATATAGGGGGACCCTTGTCTGAAAAAAATGAATAAAATAGAAAAGAGGGGGCCTCTTGAAAATTTGAATGCCTTAAAAATGTTTGAAAAAATATTAAAAAAGGGGCCTCCCTGAAAATATAAGTCTTGAAAATATTTGAAAAAAATAATAAAAAACATAATTTGAAGGGCCCCTTGAAAATTTAAGTCTTAAAAATGTCTAAAAAAATTAAACAAATATTATTGGAGGAGGGCTCCATATTATTTTTTAATTTCTATAATTAATTTTTTATGTTTTTTTCAATTTTACTTTTTCAACTGTTTTATTTTTATTTAAAACCAGCTGTTTCGGACCACGCGTTGCTGTGGCCTAGTCTGGTTAAATTAACCTGTCACAGGTTTGACATCTATATATAAAAACACGCGCGTATTTGAATGCAAGTTGTGTCAAATGTTCAAAGCAATCGGTAAAGAAATTGCATGTTTTTACCTGCTATACAGGGCAAAACGAAACCACACATAAATTTGCAGCCGCGAAAGATCCCCTGTTTCTTTATGAATGTATTCATAATCTCCCACATTTAGTATTGCCTTTCGAATCGTTTTGTTAGAAGTAGAGCACCTAATACTAAAGCTGTAACGGAATGATTAATCTCGAAGAACTGTCTACGTTACGTTTCAAAATAAGAATATATTATATAAGTAATTAATTATATAATCTGACAAGAAAATTGTAAGTAGACAAGTTGTAATCAATTACTTGAAAAGGAGAAAACCAATTAGTGTGCTTATCGAAGGACATAAGTAAATATGTGTTATTTTTCAACATGTGACCCAGGATCTCCCAAGATGAATCCGAGCGAATTTTCGTTCTATTACAGAACTTTATGAAATCTATATAAACTAATTTGTGTTCCATCTTGCATTAGTCGTAAGTCAACTCCCCAAATTTATTACCAGCAGTAACGAGATCCAATCGGGAAAGTTATTCTGAAAACCTCGCCGTAGTTTGAGCTCTCGGAGTACTTGGACCAAAGAGTTCGATTTAGTTTCCGCCGAACGTGCAATTTTATTTCACAGTCGGCACCGTACCAAGTTGAAAATAGCCCCCCTCAACCAAACATTAATCTCTGGGATGGCGTTTTGAAATTTTTAGCGATAATCCACTCAGACAACTGAACCTTGTGTGGCGGACGAATTTTTAGATACTTACCGGAATGATTTATACGGTAATATGTGCATAAATGGGTATTATCCCATGGCAGAGGGACTCGCGGGTTATACGCCGAGAGAGAGAGAGAGAGGAGAGAGAGAGAGAGAGAGAGAGAGAGAAGAGAGAAACTGCGGGAGGGGATTTATCCTAGTCGAGCCGATAAAATTTTACGAATTGGCGCTTGGCGAACGGTGCCTCGTAAAGAAGGCAATAAAAACCTAGAGCGGTAAGGGAGAGATAGAGAAAACTCGCGCACCTATAAAACATGCCCACTACAATATAAATATCGAACGGACGCGATCAAGTGGGCTGTAGATTCTGTCTGCAGTGCGCAGTTTAAGTGCATACTCTTGTATGGATCAGCAGAAAGGATATATAGTATTTTTTTATATCCTTGTGTGACTTAGTAATTTTAATTCTTATTGTACAGGGATACAACAATACCGCATCATTGAGTTTAAAAAATACATAAATAAATTATTAAGGAATAAAAGTTTTGCAAAAAAGTGGCGCAGTCAGTAGGACAAAACCATTGAAACTACATTTTTCGAGTTACTAAAATTGTTACATCTTATTTGACCCAACCTCCACCTTTCCATAATATAATCTTTTATGCATGTCTGAAACTGTATATACAGGCTGTTCAAGCATTAAAAACTACACAACTTCGGCAATTTAAACAAATCTCTATGTTTAATAGCAAAAAAGAGAGCCAAACTGAGACAGCCTGTATACCTATAATCAGAATTTCATTAAGTTTCCTTCAGCGTCAACAATACCCCAAGAATCCCGATATAATATTACGAAATATAGTATAATCTCTCTACGAAAAAAATATTTAGGAGCAAGTATATCCAACGAAAATTTCGTATTTTCCATGCTGCAAGTTTAGGAAAATCGATTGAATATTTTTTGCAATTAGATTTTCATAAAAGTTAATTATAATAACGTGTTTTTTATGGTATCGTTTCGACTACATCTTCGTCGAGAAATAATCCTACTGACTGCGCCGCTGCAACACTCTTGTTTCTACAACGATTGTTTTTGTACAACAATTTAAAGCTAATAAGTTGTAACACCTATATGTATACATACAAATTTCATTTAAAAATGATTTCTGTTTGGAACAACTAAACGGAACTTTTATTATTTTTTTGCGCGCATTACACGTCGACTCAAATCTAATGCGATTTTAGCTTCGATAACCGCGAACAAACAGAGATCATGCATGGTAAATGCATTACTTTCTTGAATAACTGCAATAATCACATTCGGAATTTACTAGGCTTAGGCCGCTTTTACGCGGCAGAGTATTGCGTCAGTAATTTCATACATAACTCGTGCAGCAAAACTTAGATTCAGCTACAGATCGTCTCAACCTCCGTATGCAGTATGGGATATAATAGCAACTTTTACCTCCTAGTATTCTTAGTTGCTATCATTAAGGCTATTTTCATTTCCAATCGCTATGTTGCAACTTATTTACATAAGTCGGCGTCGGCAAAGTACCTATCTATCTGTCTATTAGCGTCAACTGCTGTCAATAGTAATCGTCGTAGTTTTAAAATATTTTTAGTTAAATTCCACGTTAATTTGTTTATATACAGTTGTACAAATCGTTCTTTTGAGAACGCTTCCATCCTTTTCGAGCGTGCACAGGTATGGGTTTTTTCACTGATTCTTAAATACAAAAATTATGTTTTTTAAAATATTTTACTGTTTTCCTCATCATATGCATTTTAAGTGTCAGAAGCCCAAATAATGGAACCGGAAGTAATAATGTACGATTTGGCAACCGTGTATCGAATTCTCATAAGCTCTGTACTGCATTGGGAGCTTGAGACGATCTATAGTCGAGTCGAATTAATCGTCTATAAGCGTTAAGAGGGGTTCTACACTACTTTTGTTCAAATTTAATGTTTAAAACATAAAAAAATACAATGATATCGTTAATCCTAATATCTACGTTATAAAAGTTATTTCGGTTATGTTTGTTTTTTGTATTCATCTATATTAATTGATATGTAATCAAAAATACCCTATAATGAGATTTTTAAATCTTCGCGCGTAAACTAGGCCTAAGTTTAGTCAGTACGTCCTATATGCCTGTACGATTGGCGTGATGTTAAGTTTAGCTGGGGGCATGAACATCGTCTTTGCATGGGTCAGCGGTTTTCCACCCCTCGGGGCGTCCGTCCATCCGTTCGCGATCAGTGGCGTGTGGAGCTTGGTACAAGTAATATTCATAAATATCTAGGAATGCGATGGATTTATAGGGGGAATTCGAAATATCGCCCTCAGCGCCATCACTACGAGGAATTCTTCTCTGAACTTACGTACACACATTATGTTCATCGACTTATTTAACGCAAGGATTTTATAATACAAATTTCTAGCCCTGATGAAGACACTATTTGTGTTGAAAATATTTGGCAAATAATTTAATTAATCAGCTTATTTTCTTCTACCCTCTGCTGAATTTTTGAAATGTACAGTGGAGTTATTAGTGTTTGGAATTGTTTGAAATTCCCTAATTAATAGAATTTAAAAGTGAATTTTCCTCAGCTTGCTTCTTTTTTTTCGACGCGCCTTGTAAGTTCAATAAAATATCAGAACAATGCGGCAGTATCTCCGTATATAATACGTAGTTACTCAGGCATTATAATTTCAGAGATCATAGGTTAAACAGTATAAGGTAAAACGTGCTTTCCGGCACATAGCTCACAGGATTTTCACTTTTCCCTTGAACTTGCCTGGAACAAAATTATGTACATATATCGGAATAAAACAGCCGCACCTTCCTTAACAGCTGTGATTAGTTTTTGGAGGTGGAATAATGCATTGCGGGCTCATAGATACGATAAAATTATAACCGAGTATTTATTCAACAATTCCCCTATGGTGTATGGTTGTTTACGTGTATAACTTTAAGTGTAGTGTATTATCCCTTATTATCTTTCCCATTTTTGTCCGGTACACGTGAGGTCAATATCGTAATGGTCGAACTTGCACTAGGAACGGCATTTTATGATGATGATCGTCGTGATGACGAATTAGTGTAGTGAAAGAAAATGAAAACGAGACAATTACCGATTAAGTTGTTGAAGTGTTGAACCTTGAGCAAAAAAAATCATGCTGTTGGGTATTATTGAATAGGTGAAGCATCGACTGCGCATACCCTATTAAAAATCGTAATATTAAATATCCTGTGTGGTGCACAGTATTATGATTATGAATGATTGGGCCTTATTTTTATTGACTCTGAAATTGAAGCACTTCTCCTTAATGAACTGTATTTTCAACAGGATGGATGTAATACTAGTAGTTGGGCTAGTGGGCTACGAGCACAATTTCCCCATAGGGGAAATTGCATGGGGCCAAAAAAAACTACTTTTTTCGCCAGCTTGGATTTCATGAGGAGTGGGAGAGAGATAGGGGAGCCGTTCAGTTATAACAGATAACCGTTTAATTGTAATGGGTAGCCGTTCAATTATAACACATAGCCGTTCAATTGCAACGGGTGGCTGTTATAATTGAACGGCTACCCATTACAAATAAACGGTTATCTGTTGTAATAGAACGGCTACCCGTTGTAATTGAACGGTTAAGATGTGCTTGGGCTCCTTTATCGCTCTCCCACTCCTCATGAAATCCGAGATGGGCCCCATATATTTCTTATGGGGGAAATTGCGCTCGTAGCCCCCTAGCCTTACTTTCTTACAGCAATTGTGAAGTGAGTATTAGTACTCATTTCGCAATTCCTGTAAGAGAATGGTTGACGCTACTTGATATAGGTGGATTGGGAGATACGGCCCAAATGGAGTTTTTCTTTTGGGAATACCTATAGCAAAAAGCATACAGTGACGTCTTGTTCAATCAAAAATGGTTTGAACTCGCGATCCTGCACGATCCCCATGAGATTTTTATCTGTGGAGTTTTGCACATTACATAACAACCAGTGAAGGATAAAGAGAATTCGCTAATCTGTTCCTGAAACTATGTACGTGTCAACCACCTCATATTTGATTCGTCCCGATTTGATTCTTCATCAGTGTACTAATTCTAACAACTAAGGATTTTGTCCGTCCAGATAGCCAAGCTCGGATACCCTACAACACATGTACCGACTGTATTGTATAATTTTCTTCGGATAGAACGATTTTTATACCGTCCTGCTTCGCCACTCGCGATTGACTTCGTGAAACTCAATTACTTCAACCGCCTACCTTTAATTATGTACACAAAAGCGCAAGTTGCGAGGCGCACCGGCACTAGCGGCCTGCTCTTCCCTATATCGCGATGACCTTCCGCATAGTTGCCCCCCAGGAATGCGAGGGTTGCATGTATGTATACAGTATGTTAACGGCTGCTATGATCAAGTACATATATATCTATATATATGCACTTTCAAGCAGTAACATGTTGTAGTGATTGGGTCGACTCGCTCGGAATGCAATTTATTTACGATTAGTTATAGTTATTTTTCTTTAGTTGGTAATCTTATTTTTTCGAATATTTTTTTTTACTTCAATTATTTTGCTCTTTCACTCGATCAAAAACAACAAACACTATAAGTTTTGCCAATTTTCACAAAATAAAAAATATCCATGTTAGTGTAATCTCCAAAATGATAGAAACTGTTTTCAATCAATATCCTAAATTAAATCTATTTTTCCAAACTCCTTTTTTTTAGAATTAACTTTATTCGACACAGCATACCACCGCATATTATTTTCAGATTGAACATTTCGACAATAGCACGCCTAAACAGACTGTATACGTACAGATAGTGGGTTTAGCAAGTGTTAACAGTCTGTATACGTAGAGATATCTCTATGAGTTTAAGCAAGTGTTCGTCCGTAGGTAACTTGTGCGTACCGATGTGCCGGTATTACAACGGCAATGGGCGAATTTGAACTCTCAATTTATCTGTTTCGCCATTAATGTGCGCGCCTGTTGTTAACGCCTTTGGAACGGGTTCAGAAAGCTATTTTATTGCTTCTCTCATCTGGAAGGTGATAGAATCGTACTTTGAAAGCATACGAACGTCAGTTTAAACAACGTCTATGTAATGATGTGTGGGTGGGGAAATTTGATAGGTTTGATGGTAAATTTTCCAGATGACTTAATTTTATCGTACTTGTCTTTGCCCATCTGAACGCCTAGTTTTGCAAAAAAATCGACGCAAACAAAAAATCTTGCGTCTCTGATTTGTCGGAGAAATGGCATTTTTTCTGTAGTTGCAGCAATAAAATCGGAATTTCTCCTAAATTAACAACGAAACAAAAGTCTGGTATATACAAGATTATACGCGGATATTGTAAAAAGGTCAATATATGCCAAACCAGGAGGGCAATGTAAACTAAGGACAAAGAACATATCGCTCGTCATCGATACGGAACAGCAGTGTTGCCGAACATATCCTTCAAATTAATAAATGTACGAAAATAATTTTCTTTTAAATTCATCATGATATCCACTGATTATTTTGAGCGGTGTATATTCAAAATTCTACGCATAATGGCAATTGTATGATGGTTATAAAACGTCTAAAAATATCTCAATATTTGCCTGTTTTTACGGATTTAATAAGTAATTTTCATCACTCGTTTAAATTTACATAAGATAATACGAAAAACAATGGAAGAGAGTAAAAATAATGTGTTGTTTTAGACATTCGTAAATAGTTTGATAAAAAAAATTAACTGCAAATCCTATTTAAACCGATACATCTTTCAGAACACGTGTACAACAACTTAAAATAACAAACTTCATTTAAACCTAAATTATTATATCTAATCTTCGAACAATTTTAAGTGGGTTTAATACAGATAAACTTTCCTGGATTAGAGTCCGATGCTTGTTATATATGTATCCTGTTGAAGTTACGATAAACTGTTGTTAAGCTTTCAGAATGTGCCGATAAAAAGGAACAATAGTAGTCTAATCATTTGATCTATAGTAAAATTGTTTCTCTGATTATGTAAGAGATATTTCATTTGATACGTTTGTATAAGTATTGCATTGTAGCTTATATATCACCAGAGTTGCTCAATGATGCGCCAAGAGCCAGTGGCGGGCGCGTAAAAGTTCACACAAAATAATAAATCCCTTTTGGGTCAACACATTAAAGGGATATTATAAACTACACATTGAATTTTAACACCATTACAATTTAGGTCGGCATTTTTGCTAGAAATTGTAGAACTTTGTCCTTTTCGCAACGTAGTATTTACATGCAGGGTATATGTAATCACAGAACTCGTTGAGATTGGCAGTTGTACTACTGATTTCGGCTATTCGACTTGATAATGGTAATCCACGTATTCCCGAAACACGTGTCGTCCCGAATTAATCAATACTTTGTGCGGGAGGAGTAATCCGAACAGTGTGTTTACTTAAGGTTGTATCGAACCTCCGCTATTGCTCGTTGGCGCTAGTGAGCGACTCTATACACATAGGTATTTCATTCCTTTATCTTTTTCCGGGGTATATTTCCCCGGAAATACATATATCCCCGGAAAATTGTACTATAAGAAATCGTGCAAGAAATTTTTGGAGAAGTGGACATGCTGAATACACTTCAAGATGATATAAATTCGTCATGCATAACTAAATTACGTAATCAATTCGTACGTAAATACCAAAACAAAGGAAGCCAATGCAAACAAAGGGCAGAAAATTCCTATACATATTTATCAAAGTGTACATACCCTAAACCAGGTCGCGACCTACGATAAAAAAGCAATACACTTATTAAATAAACTATATAATAATATAACAATACATAAATAGCGTGAAAAATTATGTTAATGTGAATGATTTTATTGCCCTGTATGCTTTCATCACATTTTTTTTAAATCGACCTAATTATAGTGCAGCTCGCGTTTTATAGGAGGTATTGCTCTTACGGACCATATCCATCCTTTTTCATTTTGTACGTATTTGTATAAAGCTATCCTTTTCTATAACGGGGATTGTTGCCATATACTATTTGGTGGCTGTTGGTATTAATTACTGTTTCTGTCATTTGTCAATTTCGGTCCATCTTTCTGCGTCACTTGTATTCTCCCAGGTTTTCTTGTCTTCCATTACGTATTTGACTTCGAATAAATCAGTGTCCATTGTGGAAGGATTATTAAAGCCTGATTTGCTGGAAATAGTATCACACCGAAAAAAAAACACACCATTCTGAAATTACCACCATACCACTGCACCTTAAATCCTATTGAACTGGTATGGACATATGTCAAGGATCATATGAGGCACAATAATAAAAGATTTCAAGTTCATAGTGGCTTTATTTTACTTATATTTCATCAATTTTAGTTGAAGAAGAAATGTGGAAATTAGACGAGATGCGAGATGTACCCAAAGAATTTATTATTAAGTTAACACCGGCCCCATCATCATATTCATGGTCTTCCGATACTACTTAATTTGACAAATTTATTATAGAAATGATTTTTAATTTGTTGCAAGCATGTTCGTGTAAATATTTTCGTATTTATATTGTGTACATTCATATGTGTTTCTCTGTAAATAAATACAATATTACTCGTGATTAACAGCAATAACAGAGATAATATGTGTATTTTGACGTTTCCTTGCGTTTTATTTAAGGTTAGGTATAGCAGTGGTGTAATAATCAACAGCATTCTATCACCATTCATTTAAGAACATAACTAAACATAACCCATAAATACAAATCTTTCCACGATAAATTCACGGATTGACATTTATGAGTTGGCAACATAACATTTACTACTAGTGTTCTGAGCGACAACATATGGAAAATCAATTACCTAAATAGATTTGGCAACGTGGGGTATGATTTCCATAAGAGCAATACTTCCTTCAAAACTTGAACTGCACTATAGAGCTCTCTTCCGTATTTCCGAAAAAGCCCGAGATCTTATTGACAGATTGTTGATCGATTTCAATCGTTTCGCAAGAATGAATCCTTGCACCGTGCAAAAAAGAGCTGAGATCGAATCATCTCCAGCCGTGAAATTGCAAGGAAATTTAGCCAAAATTTGTATCAACTCACTTCTGTGGCAGGTAGGATATTGCAAAGTATCTTTTTTGAGAATACGCAATAGAATTCAAACAGTAACATCGCTACAGATCAATTTGTGTAACAGAAAAAACGAAACGAAAGCATTCATTATAATCATTTATTTTCTACAATTGTCCGTGATTTAATTTCTTTAACAGGTTTGTGTGGTCGCGTCATCAGTCGTAGGTGGCCATTCTTTCCTTTTAGATCGAACTTACGAACTGCGAAAGTTTTCCGGGACTTATTTTTTTTTTCTTTCGTTCAGGACAAACGATAAATGGAATTTGGGAATCTCACGACATTTACTTCCTTCGGTAAAGTTCTCCCGTCTGGGCGTCTAACTTGGATCGTTACCGCACACAGAAACACACGCACATGGACACATACGGGTCGGCTTATATTCTTTGAACCTAACACTTCAGGGGCGAAGTCATCATCCGCTTTAGTGTATAGGAGATATGTACGGTGTAAGTATGGAGGTGTTTCTTAATGTTTTGGTGTGTTAAAAAAAATCCAGAGACAACAGTCGGAGACAAAGAAAACACAGAAATCATTTAAGGATGATGATATCACGTTTCAACTCGCAAAAAAATGAAATTGTTCAAGTTTTGCGTCGTGAATTCTGATTAGTTACTCCGGTGGACCAATATAATAGTTTTTGCCGTCCGAAAATATGATGTAACGATTTAATGTTTCTGTCAAAAGCGGTTTATATTATTGTGTTTCTATGTTGACGTGGGTTTTACACGTATAATATTTATTTTTCTAAGAAAAGAAAAAAGCAATTTTTATCGCTCCAAACAATTTTTTTGCTCGAAATTCGTTTGCCAGCTTGGTAATTTGGGTTATGACAGCAGATTAAACTCGGAAAATCTTACAGTTACTCACATAAGCATTTATACCACACGTATTATTGCATGTCAGATGGTACTTATCCCGTTTACACTTGAAGAATTCTCTTTAATATTATATATAGTGTTTTTCTGATAGGAACTCCTAAGTCGCCCACGCACTCACACATGGTCAAACAGCCAAGTATTTCAAATCGTATCGTTTGCACTTCAATCAGTTATTTTGGGTTTGTAAATGCCATAGGTACTGGGAGTAATAGATGTGATAGGGTTGAATTGAGAGGAAATACGTTGTAAAGTTAAGTGAAAGTGTATTTACTTTGAGCATTGTTAAAAAGATTAAAATAAGGAAATGCATCTGTTTGCGATACCCCTAATAAACATTTCATTTCCAATTGCGGGAATTCCAAGTCAGTCATAATAATTAAAAGGTTGGAGGAATACACCTTAGTCACTTAATTTGTATACAAAGGTATTAACCCTTCGTTCCACAGGCCAGGACAAATTAAAAAAAATTGGTGTAACTTTTTTAAACAAACGTTTATTTTCTTAAGCTCCTATGTAGGTGTTTTATGGTATAGGTTTTTATTAACTGCTTATTTGTTCCATACATATCGAGGTAGAACCCTCTCATGTGCCATCTACAAAACGCTATATTTGCAAATTCAGTGTTTTAGACTTCATTTGTGTACCGAGAAAGTGTGTAGTTCTTCATTTTAAGCGAACATGAAACTGATACTGAGCAGGAAGATCAAAAAGATATAGATGAAGAAGACAAAACCTCTACTGCTTCCCAAAAAAAAAACCAGTAGAAGTTTATATTTCTTTGGGAAAGATGGTACCAAGTGGAGAAAGCACGCCCCACCTCAAAATATTCGTACACGAAGACACAATATCGTTACTCGTCTACCAGGAGTCTTGGGAAATGCCAAAAACGCGATTACGCCAATTCGTTGTTGGTTACTATTCTTTGAAAATATTCTCCACATCATTGTTGTAAATACAAACTTATATATTAATAAAATATCCCCAAGATATATGATGTAACTCCCACTGACATCGAAGAAATCAAGGCTCTTATTGGACTACTTCATCTAGCTGGTGCTCAACATGGAGGGCGCAAAAATCTACCAGTATTTTGGTCTCAAAACGTTTTAGGCGCGGAAATATTTCCTGCTGCTATGTCTCAACGCAGATTTGTGTCTTTACAAAAATGCATACCTACGCTTCGACAATACTGATACTAGATGGCCCGTTCAAAATTGATAATTCTGCAGGAGCTGTGATTCAAAGAATGACACAACATATTTACGGAAGTGGTAGAAACGTCACTATGGACCGTTGGTTTACAAGTATACCAGCTAATAAGGAACTGTTGGATGTACATAATCTTACAGTCGTTGGTACAATCATGGCCAACCGAAGAGGACTCCCAAGTGAAGTGACGCTTATTAAGGACAGACCTGTTAATTCATCACTTTTTCCATTTGGTGATAAAATGACGTTAGTTCCACATGTACCAGAAAAAAAAAACAGAAATGATCTCTTTCTATAACAGGCCAAAAAGCGAAGTAGATGTTGTAGATAGAATGGTTACATCGTATAATGCTGCAAGAAACACAAAACGTTTGCCGATGGTTGTATTTTATGGATTGTTGAATGTTAGTGCCATAAATGCCTTCATCATCGACATTCTGGATTGCCGGAAAACAATACGAGGCAAAAAACTTTAAAAAATTGGTAAAATTATCAGAACGCGCCCGAATTTCCTATTTAAATATTTTGTCGTGAGATGGCGCTGGCTACTAACTCGATAGCCGTACTTTGTTATAGCGATATCGAATTTTGATGACGACACGTGCTATCGCTATGGCATAGGGATATCGCTAATCGCTATAATTGCAGAATAGGGCCCCCGGACGCGAACGACAGTAATAAAATTTTTAAAACGTCCTAAAAATTTTTACGTACTGATGACGAATTGTTAATAGAACAAGTGCGTGATTTCCGATGCATTTACGACCATGAAAAAAATATCCTTCCTCCTTTCGATATGTATATAGCTGATTAGTTTCATTACGCGTACAAAGCCTAAACTCTATATCACATCTTCATCTTCTTCCAACAAAATTAATGTTGCTAGAGTTTTTTTGTTCATTTTAAGAATCACTTTCTATTCCTGAATTACGAAGCAGGCTGTGCCTGTTGCAACGAAATTCCACCTTAACGGAGGACCAATCAAATATTAGATTCCGAATATTTACTTAGTAAATATACAATAAGTATGAATACTTTTGAGGGATAGATTTTTTGTTTGTTTTAAAAATGTGATATTTTTGTAAATAAAGCTTTTGTCTTTTTCTTGATTTTTATTGCAAACGTTGTTTTCATTGTAAAAAAAATATCAAGAGAATTCTTCAAGTGTAAAAGCGGTAAATACCATCTGAGTAACTGTACTCATCACGTCAGTATAGATATAAGTGGTATTTACCTTCGGTAGAGCGGCCAGACATTGCTGCTTGACATCCCAGACGAGTTGGTCCCGAGGAAACTGGAGACATTTCTGTACGTTCAATTCGGGCACGTGAACACGCACCAGGATGTAGCCCTCCTCGGGACCCCTATCGCCATCATCCTCCATTGGTTCCACTATCTGTTCACATCTGAAATCAAACGGAAATACAAAGATGAAGATTTAAAGGACCGTATTCTTGTTTATATGGACCGAGATTGTGCAAGATTTTTATTAATTAAATAATTATTGGGTAATTCTTGGGTATCCTATTATCTAACCTCACTTTTTGACGTTTCGTTCGTATAGTTTTTAAATTTGTCACCCGACTGGCTAAAATATTTTTTTGTTGTAATAGACACGATAAATCAATCTCCCAAATAAATTTTTTTTACGGTATCTCAAGTATATAAAAAAAATCCAATATGTTGCAAAATTCATGCTGGTCGCTCAATGTAAAAAAAATTAACACAATTTTGCCAACCACGCCATCATTAAATTCCCATAACGCCAGACACATTTCTATCCTTATTAATAACCTATTTAGCAAGGTGCCATCGGTATCGCCTAGAAATACATAAGACATATATTTAACTAAGGGTAATGATCGTCTCGTAAAAGCGTAAAATGAAGTAATTGGCACTGCGTTATATGGGCGATTCCATTACGCGATAAATTGCGACAACGCAGCGCCAGCTTTTTAATGCTAATAATCTAGCAGCCTTCCACGTTTTACTATTGCCGTAAAACGAACGGAACACTTACTAGATGACGATACCATTATTTTAGAGATCGGGGGTTTTATGGGGATCGGTTATACTACATATATATGCCGAGGGTACATTCTGGAGATGGGGAAGGTCATGGGTGTGACGTTGTTTGTGCTTTGTATCAAAAGAAGTATATATGAGCCATTATGTGTTTTGGCAATTCTTAAAAAATGTCACTTTGCTATAAACCTGGCCAATATTAGAAAATTATTCATGTCAAAAAATGTTGTGATTTTCATATAAAATTGATCATAACTTCTGAAACACGCTGTATAATTCAATGAAACTCATTTCAGGCTTAGAGTAGAGAATAATGAATCAGTGAGTTGGTCGTTATTGTGTTATGCAGCCGGCCATGAATCCGCGGCTGGGCGTTAGATGTCCCTGTGATTTTCCTTAAAGACATGTGCTAACGTTCAGTTAACGATACGGAACATTGAACGAGCGACGTGCACTGATGAGGACTAGGCGAGTCCGAAACAGCTGTCTGTACGTGAGAAATGCCTGAACTATACAATCAGACGTGTTGTGTGATCTCAGAAGAACATTTATATATATTTTTAAATATATTTTTTATATACTTCATTTTTTGAATATCTACAATATCTGTAACGCTTGCAACAACTTTATTCATTTACACTCCACCTTTATCAGATGCAAAAAGCTGACGATATGATCTTCGTGGACTGGTTGAAGCACCATCACTACCAAAGGATTTTCACGTTAGAGACGAGTAAATGTGAGAAGGCACTAGGGCTGTCATAGCAACCGCTCGTACGCCCCATCGATTCCCCTAGGCATCCCCGGCCCTTGCTTTAATCTCGATCTTATGGAGGAAGAAACTTTTCCCTTATGAAGTTTATTAGCAATGCGGCGAGTGTTGTCGAGTTCCAGACGCCGGTAATATTGTTACGTTTAGTCTGTTCGCCTTGTCTGTTTGGAAATCGGACGTGCGGACGCGCCAAGAATATATTTAATATAAAAGTTCGTTTGAGACAAATATGAAGTTTATTGGTATAAATCATCAAAGGGGAATCAGTAAATTGAACCTATGGAAACTGAACCGTTTTATTCCACTCGGACAGGCAATCTATTCTTAACACGCTAAATTACATCCAGTTAGCTTCAACGGTAATAAATTTCAATAGAAAGCAAAGCGATAAGTCACCACATTTACCACTGCCAAACACAGAAACCAAAAAAGCTCTAGGTAAATGGTTTCAAATGCTGTTTTATTGGATAGGCATCTTGTTAAGTAAATTACATACATAAATACTCACATATTACTAATTGTAAGTTAGTTTGAATAATTTATGTATCGGTCGAATATAAATTCGTTTATAATTATAGGTTATGTGTGGTCTATTTGTTTTGCGCCAAAGGTTAATTGTATTTCGGAAATTACTTACATTAATATTGGTATCTGCACACAATATGATGTATTACATATACATATACATATATATTATTCCGGGAAATATTTGCATGTTTTATCCCTAAAATTTTTTGATGTACAAACACGATAGCAATTTTAGTTTCGCTTTATCGTATATAAATACAAAGGTCAATTATTAAAGAAAGGTTATTTGAATAGGCAATATCTATTTTTATATACGTTACATAGGTAATAACATTCTAAATTACTTAATACCTTTTTTATATAAGCTGAAAAGTTGGTAATTCCCAATTATGTATTTTAGATGAAAAGATCCATCAAAATATTGCCACAAATCCTATCTCATCTAAGTGTTCTAATTGTATTAATACCTAACGCTATCACGAATTAAATTTTGTTTAAATAACCGGCAAAAACAGCTCTACACTCTTATAATTAGCTTGTCGTGTGATTTCATTACTACTCCTGTTTGTAACGTATGTAATAGAGATTACCCAATTAAGTCAAGCAGGAAGGTATATCATACCATATTTACATTGTTAGATAATTTATTAATTTACGATTTCCTAAGTATGTACAACGAAAGCATGGAGTCACACTTCGGTGTCCTCGACAATGTTAATTATTGCGTCAATATTTGTTTAATAATGCTACTTTTGTATCGGCGGCTATAAAATAAAACAGAAGTATAGAGTGTCAATATTTGAACATACATAAATAATAAACACCGAGAAGGATCCGATTGAGAAAATCTATTGTAAAGGCCTTTCTTATAAACACATTTTTATAAGGGTTTATTTTATTATGTTTTCTTAAGTATGTTTGAAATAGATTTTTAAAACTACACAAAATGATTTCAATTTTATATCTGTTTTTTCATAACCTCAATGTGATTTTACTTTAGGATTTAAACAATATAAACTGTGAATTAGCAATTGTGTCGTGTCTAATGCAAGGAACTCATTTAAAAAGGCAAATACAAAAAGTCTATTGTGTACCTACTTATGCATTTCGTATTTGAACATACATTCGGATATGTTACCTTTTTTTAACGTCCTTTCTAAACTAATAATCCAAGAAGAAATGCCGACAATAGACACAATACACCGTCGTACAAATATTTACTTAAAAAGGAATCTTCTCTACACGTACACAGACACACGGTTATTTCACAATGCACCAAACTAAAACCTATACTTAACACTCGAACACAATACAACAGGAGATGATGCTAAACAAACAGGCGTGCATTAGAGTATTGTATGTTCTTGTGTATTCCAACTAGAATACCACCGCACTATACATAGAACACCACGTAATTGACCACCGCGTGCCGGAGAAAGAATCCCGCGCGAAAAATGGCCGGCAATAATCAATGTTGTATAAACAACGACGCACGGTCCATCACAGCCAAATTTAAATCACCTGCATGTGGCCCGTTGTACGTATGTAGCTTCACTTTGACGAATATAAAAGCGTTTGATGTCCAAATACAAAACGTTTGTCTGTTTACGTTCGACCTCTTTTTGCTTTCGTTCAAAGCGTTTTTATTATAACCCTCCGTCGTGCGGTTAGAAAAAGACAGGATAAGACAAGACGGGGGATACAATTTCGGGAAAGTAAAAACGCGTACCGACTGTGAATGCACACGCATGGATGTGCATGCGCGTAAAGAGACATAAACAGGTGTTTCTGAATATGTATTAACGGATGTTGTAGGTTATAAAATTATAAGCAAGGGATGCCGGGACAAGTGGTAAAATAACAAGGTATGTTAGTGTTCCGTATTTCTTATGTAAGAGCTTCTCAATGGGATATCATAATTTACTTCTATTTATCTTAATGAAGTTAGCTATTTAGGGAAATCAGTAGATTTGTTGACAATTGTGGGTGTTCGGTAGCATTGGCATTTGTACCTGTTTCATTGTATACTTATCTGGTTCGACCTTTATTTAATATTTATTACTACATATTAACACTAGTCTTTTTAATAACAATATTAATAATATATGTTTACTACCCAAACGGATTTTCTTTGAAGAAACAGTAAATGCTAATGGATATCGGGATATGTTACGAATTGCAATATGATGAATTTAAACTGTGGATTGTCGTAGCAATACTATTTTTCATGATTACAATATATTGAAAGCATAAAAATGAAAGTTCAATCAGCAAATACAATGACGTGCCTTCTTTCATGGCTATTAACGTTTCTAATATTAGAAATATGACGTTTGTAGGTTATAGACGGATATCACTAAAATGAGTAAATTATTACGCTTTCTTTACTAAAATATTTAATTATATACATTTTCTATATTACTCTTTATAAGTTGTTAACAAGATGATAAGATTAAACATTTTTATGTTTGCTTTCATACCACAATAGCGTAGACGTATGTATATACATACATACATAGGTATGCATATTTCTAAATATTAATACCTGAAAGTACAATTACTTTGCTCCTAGTAAATAAGATATAATTTTTGCAAATGTTCAGTTGTACCTAGAATTTAGGGTTAACAAACAATGTAAATTTCGTCGCAGTTAATACATTGGGTAAGTTAATATTTGAATATAAATGTAGTGATAATAATAGGTAATAGCTAATAATAGTAACATGTGTTTATAATCTAATGTGATAGTTATCATCGATAGAGTAAATTGACAAGATTCCTTTGATAAAATGGCGCCGATCACTTGATTTTTAATACAATACGATATGAAATATGCTACTTGCGTTTGCCACAAAGATAGTGTTTAAAATAGTTTTATCTACCATCACCGGCTTTTTTAAGTACGTGTATTGTTCATTCTAAAGAGATAAAATAATTAATCGTAAGTACCGAAAACTAAATAGAAATGATTATTTTGATTTGTTGTTTGTTAGCGACAAATTGGCCTACTTTCTACAGAGTGTTTTTGTTCTACAATGTTAAACATGTACAGTCGTGGACATAAAATAACTGTGTATGTATTAATAACGTTATTTTACCAATAAAACTTGATTTGATTTGGTTCCACCCTCTTTAGTTGGGAATATTAAGTTAAGTAATATTAATGTTTAAGTTAAAAATACCCCTTACCACCTTGTTGAGTAAAGAACTAACTCTGTATACGTATTTCGGCAACTAGGTTGCCATCCTCAGCAGAAAACTACAAAGGAAAATAATGTCAAGCGTAGCACTCCGAGAACAATCCTGCTCTTAGACCGCCACTATCAACATTAACAGAGTTCTTTACTCAACAGGGTGGTAAGGGGTATTTTTAACTTAAATTTATTTTAAGCCACCGTATCCTATACCTACATCAATATTACTGTTATTCATCATATATGTACGTTATTTAAAAAATCGTATGTTGGATGATTTATGACGTCATTTTGAAAGCAGACTATAGTTGTTAAGTAAAAATGGCGGCGGCAGCGTTGTGGTGTCTGCGGATTATTGTGACGCGGACCAAAAAATATAAAATTTAATTGCGCCACATTACTCGACTGAAGCGACGACACTCCCCCGATTAAAAGACACGGTGTATAGAAGTGAATTCTTTATGGTCGCAACTGCATTTCTGTACACATGACGGCAAGTCCGCTCCGACGCAGCTTCCCAAAATCGACCGGAAATTTGCTCCGACGAAGTTTCGCAAAATCCGCGTCGGTTTCCTCCGACGAAGTTTCGCAAAAATCAACGACCTTATTGTATTTATAACGTAGTTGCGCACTCTGTATTTGGCAGACATTTGGTATAATCTAATTAACCATCACAAAAAAAAATGTATTACCTATTTTAATTCTAACTTTACTTCTGAAAATTGAATACTAACAGAAGCGCAGGAAAAAAGAATACAGGGAGAAGAAATGTAATACCGGTGCTATGGGTAAACAGACTAGAAAAAATAAGAAGTGCTGATACAAGAAACAAATTGGCTGTCAAATCTGTAATGGACACGATAAAAGATAAAAAAATTCTGTTGGTTTGGACATCGGGATGAAAATCTACGACTCAACGTACTTGTGAGTGTTGAGGAAAAGCACTGGACTTCCACTAGATTGCTGCTAATTCAGGAACTTCCAAGGATACCGTGCAGAAAATTTTGAAAAAAAAGAGAAAGTAAAACCGTATATTCCGCGCAAAATTTATGCAACATAGTGATCTTGAACGCCGGATGACATTCTGTCATTTGTTTTTAGACAAAATTCAAGAAGATCCGTCCTTCTACCAAAGAATTTTATGGTCAGATGAGTGTGGTTTTTCCAATAACTGTGCGACTGTTCAGGGCCATTTTCAGCACAGATTTTCTGTACATGTCTGGTGCGACATTTTACACAATAAACTCATTGGGCTTATTTTTATTGATGGTAAACTAGGCCAGCATAAATACCACGGAATTCTACGCGAATATCTGGAATTTTTTTTTTGAAGAGTTACCTCTCAATGAGTTTTGGAAGGTGATATTTCAGCAGGATGGTGCTACTCCTCATAACGCCCTTCTGAACACCCATTCCTTGGCTGGCACGTTCGCCAGACATTGCTCCAATGGACACTTTTCTTTGGGGATATCTTCAAGATCAAGTTTATGTAACGCCTCCAGAAGATGAGATTCACTTACGAAATAACAAAAGCAACTTGCGAGAGAGTTCCTGCCGAAATGTTATTCAATGCAACAAACTGGGTTACACAAAGATGTCGCCAATGTTTAGCACAAAATGGAGCAGAATTTCAGCATTGGAGATAAAAATACATAATTTTTTACCCTTTTCTTCGTTCCATTTCGTTTTCTTCATCTTCTAAATAAATTTTGAATAACGCTTAGTGCCCGTCATTTGTCTTCAATGCTAGTGGTATTTTTACACGCGACTAAATAATTATTTTTTGATTTTTTTTCTTACGTAAAGGTATACTTGTGATACATTGTATAATACCAACTAATGATTAATGAAAATTAGCAAGAAAAGCATTATCGAAACAGGATATTTTTCAGAGATATCTACTACATATATTAATTTAATCGCCGGATCTATAAAAAACTTTTTTTTATTATTAAATTCCTTACATTTTAGAATTGCTGAACGCACAAAACCGTTTTGGATTCATATTTGTTGTCTCTTTTTTAACACTCACGCAAAATCAATGTCATATTGGTATTGCAATGATCTAATCAAGATGGGTAACATATTGTTACATACCACCGTTTCTTCTATTTTTTTATATTTCATTTTAGAATGAATGAAATTGTAAACACGAGAAATAAGATCTAAATAATAAAAAAAAGAGTACATACTGCGAACGAAAGGAAAATCTCCTAACTAGATTCCTTCTTATCCTGGGAAACGAAAAGAACTTCAAATGACCAAGTTGCTCCTCCATATTCCTCCCTTAAATTACTATCATAAACTGACACTAATACGATCCTATATACGTAAGAAATCCTTGCGTCTTTACGGCGAAACCGAAATCGTATTACGAGCGAAAGATTCTAAGCGATACTGATCCCTTTTTAGTTTTCTTTCCCGGAAAGTGCTGCCATAGACGAAAACACGACACGCGTTTTGGATTGCATACTGACGGAAAGCTGACGATTGTTCTCAGCTATACCGGCGTCTAAACGAACAAGTACCTACTAGCAGACACCTAGCAATGTCGATTGCCAACCTTCTAATCTAATCTTATCACTTCAAAGAACGGAATCGTACTCCGTCCAGCTTCAGTTAAAAGTAAAGGTAACCGTCATCACGTAATAGTGACATTATTCCGTTTATTATCAGGAGCACTTGATATCTCGCGAGTTATCTGGCTGTAGGTATGGTGTTTACATCATAACGCATGAGATAGTTTTAATGTTGGAATGCCTGGGAAAAACATGCAGAAATGCAGTTGATTATCGTAATCATTGATTGCTAAGTAAATAATTCGATAATTCGTAGAGAATAGGTATCATTGTGAATGTAGAAAAGGAAAGCCGATTCTTTTTGCACATTCTATGCATGGCGATCCCCTATACAGGCTGATTCATTTTCGACCCTCACCATGGGGATCTCGCTTATTAACTGGAGAGAGAGGGTGTTCCGGATACCGAAGTATAATTATTTTTAAGTATCACGAACAATCTCCTATAATTTATTATTTGTACATATTAGTCTAGTATCTCCAATATAATTCTTTTTATTACATCGTCATAATTTAACTATTAGATTTGGGAAAATTCCATTCGTTTATCTAACTATGTATAATATAATA
>JARFOC010000134.1:547427-583024 GCA_031763485.1 Osmoderma eremita
CCTTTTCTTGGGGTTTTTTGGACTTGATAATGAACCAGTTTGTTGCTCCTGTTTTATATCATATATTGTACGCTCTGGGCAACCAAAAGCTTTACTTGCTTCTTGAACGGCAGCACTCACATTCATATTTTTATTAAAATAATTTAAAACATTTGCAATCATACACTTCTCCTTCAGGGTAAATGTTTCTGCCTTACGCCGTTTTCGCTCTACAGGCTCCCTTAATACAGTGAAGACTATAATTAAATGTGTAGGTTATAAAATTAAAAAAATCAATAAAAATATCCATATTACCCTGTGCACGCTCCAGAAAGATGGCAGCGTTCTGAAAAGAACGATTTGTACAACTATATATAAACAAATTAACGTGGGATTTAACTAAAAATATTTTAAAACTACGACGATAACGATTGACAGCAGTTGACGCTAATAGATAGATAGATAGGTACTTTGCCGACGCCGACATATGTAAATAAGTTCCAACATAGCAATCGGAAGTGAAGATAGCGCTAATGACAGCAACTAAGGATAGTAAGAGATAAACGTTTATATCTCATACTGCATACGGAGGTTGAGACGATCTATAGCATTTCAAGCTCGATACAAAAATGTTTTATGCATTATAGATTGTTTAGAAATTTAAATTGACAAGCATTCAGATGCTGTTAAACAATCTTTGACATGGTCACAGTATAAGAAATGTAATACTGTAAAATACTTAATTTCTTGCACTCCTGATGGCATCATAAATTTCATTTCTACAGGTTTTGGTGAACGTACAATATCTGATGCTACATTTGTAGAGCATAGTGGCTTTTTAAATATTTTACCATCAAATGTGTCTATTATAGAACATTTATTTGCTGTAAAATATTGCAAACTAATTAGATAACCAAGTGTCCCTTCTAATTCAAAATCCACTAATGCTGGAGTGCTGGAAATCAAAAGAATAGGATACATGAAGATTATCAACACCAACCATAAATTACCCTAATTATTCAGAATTGTCACATTATTACTTAAAATATCGAGTTAGCAGGTTCTTGATTTCTTAATGAGTCAAGAACCTCACCAATATGAAGAAAGCGCAATCGACACATTTTATTGCAACGAAAAAAAACGAAGGCTTTGCGCGGTATTGCATCATTGAAATATTCCCGAACCTATATAATATACATTATTGCAGGTTATAACTAATATAAGGCATAAAAATCATTTCAATTTACACAATAAACAACTCAGCAATACATTGAACCGAACTATGGATTTCTAGGATCCTACGCGGAAAAATCCGACCCGCGTTCTTTGAACTTCCATGCACGCAGAAAATCGAGTCGATTTCGGTAATCGAATATTGCGTTATTAAATCGAAGAATCCGCAGGAAAAAAAGTGCATATGCAGGTATGTAAATCGCAGCATATTCATTTTTTATTAGCACTCGTGTTCGTTGGAAAACCGAATTCTGTTGATATCGATGAAAGAAGACGCGTTAAGCTTCTCGTGTCGGATTGACCGGATATATCATGCATGTATACGATGCATTTCGTAACAGTATAAAACTACTTACAAAGTGCGTTAGTATTTTTCGCTAATGTAAGCTGGAGTAGTGAATTACTGCATATCAAACTATTTTCCGCATGCATAGAATTTACGGGTAGCATATTCACGATTTATAAGGCATAAAAATATGTCTCTGTTGGTAACAAAAATGAGCATAGAATTTGTGAAGATTCAAAAGTGTATTCTATGACTATAAATGTCGCTACCCTTATGGAAATACCTTAGGAAATATTAGATAATAATATCTAGATACCAGAAATGCCATAAATATCAAACATTACTTTGGAATTTTCAATCTCTAAAATTATTATATTTTATATTTCCAACATCACATCCGCTTATGCAAATCGAAAAAGACCGTTGAAGTGCGACAGAAAGTCAAACAAAAGCAAAATATGTATCTCTTATTCTTCTTACTTTTTTGTATGTCACGGAATGCACGCCGCTTGTTCATCTGTTTTTGTGTGACATTTTTTACCAACAAACCCATTTTATCCGTTTACCAATGATTTTCACTTTGGCCAAGTTGAACTACGTTGTATTTCAAGTGTTATTTTGTTAGTATCAATTCGGTTTTGGTCGAGATCGCGTCATAATTTTGCCGTGCATAATATAGACTTTTATTAGGTGAATATCAAAGTGTACTGTGCGTTGTGATGATGGAGGACGCGTCTATTTTGCGAAAAGGTCAGGGTTTTAATATTTTATCTTGCATGCATTTATTTGTTTTGATTTATCGTATATTGAAGAAAATACTTAGGCTATATGTAATTATATATTACGTATATGGTAAACCAGGGTAATACTTGTAAATAAATGATTTGAATCACCCAAGGCATGCGTAAAAATACGTAGGTATCAAAAACATACGTTTATATATGACAGGGTTATAATTTGACGTAATGAAAATACCGGTTGTATATCTGTATTTTTTGAAATCCCTATTCAATAACACCCAATATACGTATTCAATCTTAATTTCAATTTCAAAACGTATAGCTTGTGTTACATCATATTACCGTACGCATATTAAGTTTGCATTAACTCTTGGCGTTGACCGAATTAGTATGTTAATTAAAGCAATATCTCACACGTTGCATAAATTTGGACTAGGAAGTACGTATACCCGTCTAATTACTCTCACATCCATATGCAATAGTTATCTCATCGTACGATTGCGACTTGAGATTCTCAGGAACTTCATATTAGTGCATCAAACCCACTATAGTTTTCATATTACTTGCGGTTGAGATCATACAATTTAGTTATTGCATTGAAAATATCTTGATTTAAATGTACAATATTTTCACCCTAGTTACGTATCACATCTTAAAGAGATGGTCGGTACGACAAATATAATTTTACCACAACTTTATGACTCGGTAATGATGTAATTTTGTAATTAAATTTTAAATTTTGCGTCAAAATCATGAATCATGATGCTGTGATTCCAATTTAGCAAGTTAGAGGGCGCATTGGGTGTATGACAGTTTTCTTTGTTTGGTAAAATAGGAATTTTAATATGAAATTATTTAATAAAGAAAAACTATTTCAGGGTTAATGGGCCAATTTCATACAGATCCCTAAAGTTACATAAAACTGCAACGACGTATTAACAGATTTAGGGTTAGAGGAATTCAGTGCAAATTTCTGTAAATATAGGTATAAATCGTAGCTACATTCATGCTTGATAGGCTGTTATTATTGTTTTGTATACATAACCTAGTTGTTTCAGTTTATAGTTACAAGTTTTCTGTGATTTCTAATTATTGTAATTAGAATGCTTATTGATTTATAGTTTTTCTTGTGTTCTCTTTGTGAGATATTTTATATTGCACCATGTTACTATTGTTTTATTGTTCCTAGCACATTCCTTAAATTAATTACAGTTCAATTGGGTCAAAATACTCTCAGCTCTACCCACATAAATATTTCAATGACTGAAAGGACTCAAAAGAATCTTTTCAAATCCTTTTGCTCCTTTGTGCTCCATCAATGTAATATACCGCTAATTTTCAAGTGAGAAAACATGGATTTTAAAATTTATATATTACATAAGTAGATTCGTAGATGCAAAGAGTATGTTAAAAAATATGGAGGAAGAAACATCTATTCTGATTATTGTACCATTGTTGGTAGCAGTGTGTTTTCGTGTAATAAAGTACAAGTAAATTACAAAAGTGTTTTATTTCTTTCCATTTTGTGAAACCAATTACGGTATTGATAGTAATAGAATGGGGTAAATGCCGACGATATGTAAATACTTACAAACGTTACAGATCTTGTAGATGTGCACAGAATTGGCCCATAGGTTTACTTTCGTTTTATCTTTTTTTAAATTTATAAGTGTTGTATTTAGTGAATTGGTTGGTGATGGTAGCAATTTTTAATGCCACTAGATCACTTTAGGTATATTTTCATAAGTTTACAGGGATGATTGTAAGAGAAAAACACACAAAATCTATTTTATTTACATATTTATTCTCAATAGAATAAGATAGATACATAAGTTTGAAGTCTGTCGAATCACAAATAAAAAAAAATGCAGTTAAAACCCTAAAGAAAAAAAAAACATCATCGAGAGAGGAAATAAAACTCATTCCCACCTGCATATACAGTCTTTTTAATTCGAACAGACACCAGAGCTACAAAATCAACTCGTCAACATATTATGATCGTTACAGATTAGTTGGCGACCGAAAAAAGGTAGGTAATAATAACTTAATAATATATAATAATAGGAGAAAACTATTTTATAAAACTTCGAGTGAGGTAGAATTTGTTTTTCCAATTATAATCGAAGCAATTACGATTCGTTCCACATCGTTTTTATTTATTCTCTTTGATTCCTTTTACGGTGACGATAAAAAGAAAAATCCTGTCGTCAATACAGTTTGTCGGGATATTAAGTTAAAAAAAAACAACAGTAAGTGAGAAGTGATATAAAGGACAATTAATTCATTAATTATTTTAATTAACTATAATATGTACAAACACTAAATTGGAAATTGTTATCAATCATCCATCTCGATCGAGAAACACGCCTAATCCCAAGTATTACAGCGAAAAACACAACTCCGTTCTATATCTACCATCTGATTATTACAAAACAATGCTTTTTAATGCAAACACTTAATAAATATATTTATCGTTACCTCAGTAAGATAAATACATATATTAAACCGTTTTGCTTTCACGATATATATATTTTGATAAAAAGAAATTGAGTTATTTTCGTAATTATAATAATTTAGTAAATATATAAGACACCGATTATTAGGATAAAAAAGATTTTTTCTCCGATACCATCATTTCAATTCTCCGATTGATTTACTTCGTCACCCCCTCAATCGATACCAATTAATTATAAACATTTAAGCTTCTCATCTTAATACAACCTCATTTATTATTATTATTAATCATTAAAATACTCTAATCAGCCACTAACACTTAATAGTTATTATAAATTCAAACATTTCCAATAGTCGTTTACATTACAAATAATTCTATTTCCTTCCGATCTTCGAATACAAAACTTATCGGATATTAGCTGTACATTTATTTTATTTCGGGGGAGAAATTACACTTTACAATCACTAAACCGAGGCAAACAGACTTATTTGTAAGCGATACTTTAATTCTATTCCTCTACCTAACAATGTTCTTACATTTACTTCTTTGTCTGTCGTTTTGAATCATTATTTTTCCATTCGGTTACAATAATTCTCAATACTATTACAAGACGGAACAATTTCCAATAATAACTTAATAGCTGCTGTCACAAATTTGTGTTGGGCCACTGTTAAAAGGAAGATGTCGAAACACTTACTATATGTAAACTATTGCAAATATATTATCTGATTGCATTGCATTGTTCTTTTGCAGTGTCAGATCGGAATCTTCTTTTCGAGATGACCCAACCAAATACTTTTAAAATATTCTACTCAACACATACGTAAAATCATGTTAGAATTTTAGATCTTTCCATTCCACAACAACTCAAGATCGGGTAATAAATTAAACTAAATTCAAACTTATCTATTATCCGTGTAATGTTTCAAAATATTTTTGCATCTTTTATTAATATTTTGTCCCTTCCTTTTATTTTTATTATATCTAAATGGATGTAGATAATAATGTATCAAAAACACTTTGTTTTGTATATTTAGGCACAATTGTATTTACATTTTTACAATTGCATGATAAAATCTTTTATTATAATTATTAGTTCTTTGAAATAACTTTATCGTAAGACTGATAAAGTTGCTCAATTTGCGCCAACAGCAAGTGGAGGGCTCATGGAGGCTCACACAAAAGTCATAAATGTCTTTTAAGCCTACATATTAAAGAGATATTACAAACTACACAATTTTAACGCTATCATAATTTAGCAGTTTAATAAATTGTGTGACTTTGCCTAACATCGGTTGTTTTCGCGACGTAGAATAGATATCGTAGAGACTAGCAGTTATACTGAAGGTTGTTTCGAATCTACGCCACTGTCCGTTGGCGCTATTAAGCACCTCTAACGATTAAGTTTGTTGTAGAAGTGATATTGCAATTAAAAACAGTAGTAATAATGATATATCGTCTTTCTGCCATAGTATTTATCGAATTGAAATGAAAATTCCTTATTAGTTAATGTATTTGATATAATTTTCGAACAGTCTTTTTTAAATCTTTAATTTGTTTTATTTTTTACAAGTTTCTATGAATTTCTCTCTCTTTATCTAATGTAAAAGAATAGTTTACAAAAGTTATACTTTTTTTCTCGTTTTCATGGTGGATACAAACTATAGTATCGTATTTTATGATCTACTAACATGGCTATATATTACAAAGTTTTACTTACTTCAGAGCTCCAATATTTGTTCATAATCTATTTTAATTTTAAGTTTTTTCCATTTCTCTTTTATGTATATACAAAAACTTACATTTAATTATTTTTAACGTAAAGATTTAGACGAAATGATTGGCTGCTACACGATGCTTTCGATCTGTTTTCTATTTTTTATTACAATTTTCGCCTTCGTAAGTTTGTTTACAAATAATTAATCGTATAAATACTGATATATTATTTATGTACAATGTGTACCGAATATATATGTACCTATATAGCAACCAATTCATTGTACAGGATTCAAAAAAAAACACTGAAGAATTATAATGAAAAAAATAATATTGTGATTCATATTGTTACATTTAAATATGAGACTTACAACTTCACTTAGGATAATTAAATAAAATATATATCAATCGAGGCATTCATGATTTTTAATTCAAATATTTGATGTATCATAATTTTTTTTAAATATACAACCTGTAATGTTAAACTGATCTTACAGCTACCATTTTTTTGCTATAAGATCAGATTTATATTACAAATTGTATATAGAAAAAAATCGGAAAATACTAGAGGGCCCCAACTGATACATAATTTATTTTTTTAATTTTTTTTAATTTCTATTTTAGTAAGTAAGAACCTATTTATTATACGTACGTATAAAATATACAAAATACGTTAATGTATGTCAAAGTGTAAATAATTATCTAAAACTCAGTCAAAATCCGTTTCTAAAAAAATAATTAATAAATTGAATTGATACAATGATTTTCAGTCTATTCGGTGAAATAATTTAATAAAATAAAATAAATGAGCAACGCGGATAAAATTAATAATAATAATCGGTTGAAACAATGATGAATAATAGAGAATTTTCATGATATCATGGGAAATATTCGTTTTTATTTTTTAAGTACAATATAATTTGAATCGAAAATGGAAAAGAAAATATGGGGGTCTATAAATGACTTTAATGTGTTTTTTTTTTGTTTTTTATGAATGAAGAATGTATTTTTACATATTATTGCTTACTATCAAATACAAATATGAAAGAAAAAAAAATGAAAAAAATTTCTTTGTACTTTCTATTGTTATAAAATTAACAATTTCAATCATTCTTTTTTTCTCTACAATAATTATGTAGTATTTTATTTTTTCGAAGAGATCACAATTTTGCAAAATGTCCACTACATTTATAAATGCCTAATATGACCGAAGAAAACGGAAAATTAAAACGACTTGGAAGCAGGGAATTTAACTTTTTTATATAGATTTTTTTTTATCTTGAACGAGATGGCACATAGTAAACAAGTTTTATTCGAAAGGGGAAATAATCAAAGAATAAATATAATTTTGGGAAGCGAAAAATAGAAGGGTTTTTATAAGTCATGGCATTTCCTAAATTTTACTACTAACACGTGGCAGTCAGTTGGCAGTGATTGTTTTTTTTAAATTGATTTGTTTATTTAATTACTACACATTAACGACGAAATAATAATTAAAAAAAAAAACGTGTACATATAAATACCGATTAATTTTACGTTTTACATTATCGTTATTTAATAAAATTAAAGAATCACACAATCTACTCATGCAAACTGATGCAAAATTTGTACTTCTCGATATAAATAATATATCAGCAAAGGGAGACATCTCTAAAATAATACATCGGTTAATTTCGGAGAAAGAAACTTCATGCTTAATTTTGTATTTTACCATTTCAAAATTCTAAATAGTTAAAATTTATTTTTAACCGAATGCGAGAGGGTAGGGGAGAGGCTAAATTTCATACTAGAAACTAATTTTATTTATTCGCTTTAAAAAAGATATAAATAAAAATGATAAATCATTTTTAACTATAATTTGGTTAGAAATAAAATCAAAAAATTTGTTTTTTTAAATTTTTTATAAATAGCAATACGTCATTCCACTTGCTAAAATTTTCGGTACAAAATTCATTGTTTGTTTCACAAAGTTTACGAACACTTAAAAGATTAAAAAGAAAAAAAATTTTTTTTACACGTGACATGTATCAACACGAATATCGTAAATAATTAAGTTAAATCCAATAATCTGTAACATTTATCTGATTTTAATTCACAACTTTTCGTTTCATTTATCCGTTTTTAAATTTTATTAAAATAAAATTTGCATCATACTTAAAACTTGGCAACATTGGCCTACCAGTTTTTTTTTAATAATTTTTTTTATATGGAAACTACTTGCTACCTCATTTGATTTAATAGAAAGGAAATTTTTAATCATGTTTTTTTTTTAAATTGATATACGTCTGATAAAATATAGTTGGCAACGTTGTCGACGCTTGGTGTTATCCTATTTTTGATCTTTAATATATTTGTACCATTTTGCAAATTTTAACGATTTTTGAAAAATTACAAACGTACATATGGCAACGTTGCAATATCTAAAATCAACTAAATATTACATTTCTCCACATAAAAATAACCGTAAAAGAGATTTGAAGGAATTTAGATTTATGCATGGGTTAATTTCATGTTTAATTTTGTTTTTTATCGTTTCAAAATTCTAAATAATTAAGATTTATTTTTAACCAAAAAATTATATAGGACGGGGGGGGGGGGAGGGGGTTGGCGCAATTTCATACTAGAAACTAATTTGTTTATTCGCATTAAAAAAATATAAATAAAAAGTGATATGATAAATCATTTTTAACAATAATTTGGTTAGAAATAAAATGAGAAAAGGATAATTATAAATATCAATACGTCATTCCACTTACTAAATATTTCGGGTACAAAATTTATTGTTTGTTTAGTTTACACACTTAACATAATCAAATTAACAAAAACATTTTACACGTGGCAACATTGCAAAATATCGAAATTAATTAAATTTAAAAAAAACCTGTAATACTTATCTGATTTTGATTAACTTTTCGTTTCGTTTGTCCAAGTTTTTAAATTTTAATAAAACAGAAGTTGCATCATACGACTGTGTCTTAAAACTTGGCAACATTGGCCTACCATAGGTTTTTTTTGAATTAATTTTTTTTATGAAAACTACTTTTGCCTGCCTGAATTTATAGAAAGGAAAGTTGTAATCATGTTTTTTAAAATTAATATTCGTCCGAT
Source organism: Osmoderma eremita (assembly GCA_031763485.1). NCBI lineage: Eukaryota > Metazoa > Arthropoda > Insecta > Coleoptera > Scarabaeidae > Osmoderma > Osmoderma eremita. The sequence goes on from JARFOC010000134.1 coordinate 556,945, forward strand.
AAAATATATGTGGCAACATTGCTGGGGCTTGGTGTTATCCTATCTTTCGTCTTTAGTGTATTTGTACCATTCTGTAAATTTTAACGACTTCAATTGAATAATACATAATTTCAAAAATTACAAACGTACATTTGGCACCGTGGCATTACCTAAAATCAACAAACTATTACATTTCTCTACATGAAAAATGACGGTAAAAGTGATTTGAGGGAATTTCGATTTATGGAATCTTGTTATTGATTACAAAAACCTTCTTGCGTTTTTTTTAATTTTAAAAATATAAAATAAATATTAAACACCGAAGGGGGGAGGGGGAGGTGTATTTTTTATAGATGTCTCCGCCGTTTTAGTAACTTCTGTTCAAACAAGAGTTGTGTCGTTATGTTCGTAACTATTCGGAGGAATGTATCGCGGATCCGATGGAAAATGAGGCGGGAAACAGGCATAAATTTTGTCTGTATCATCGAAACTACAAATTATTGGGTGACATTATTTATGGATTTGTCAACTCTTGTTCAAAACCAAAGAAAATAATCGTTCTGTTATTACAAATAATTGCTAATTGATTAGATCGTAATATAATAATAAGACGGATCGTAGAGGACCAGTTTGCACGTAGTATTTATAATCGCGAACACATTGTTTCAATTACATAATAATATACGTTTATCAAAAAAGGAGAGTTAGTAGTACAATAACTTAAAAAGTAGTCGCAATACCTTAAAAATTGGGCTAAATCTATCATCATTATAATAATAATTATTTTATTATATAAGTGTTTCTTTTCTAACAACCAGTGAACATGGCAGTGACAATCTGCTGGTTGTAAAAAACGGTCGTGCTCATCTCAAAGCCCAAATCCGTCTTTCGTCCTAACTACAAGAGAAATACTTACAATACATGTACAATCTACTATACAGGGTGAAAGACTTCACAAAATATACATTACAATAACACTCGTGTTCCCATCTTAACTTCGTGTGTGTTTAGCTACTTCGCATCGTATTGCGAACCTTTGCAATTTTCGCGTTATAATGAGATCAAAAAACGACGCGGACGTGGATAGTATTAAAAAGAATCTTATAATATAATCTGTTATACGCACGTTTCCTTTTAAACAATATTTAATTAATTAATATATAAAAAATAATACATTTAGTTTAAATAAGAGTTACTAGTATGATTATGTGATTAGCACAAAAAACTATTGCACTAAATATAAATGGAAATATGGATCGTATATACAGTTTGTCAGTCTCTAAAGTAAACAATATGCCAATAAAATAATCAATGTTTATCGTGACTTCCCAATATTAGTAAAAACGATTTTGTTACTACAAAATTTAACAGCAGAATAAATGTATTACACCTCCCGTACTTTAAAGAGAGACATACTGTATATACTTACAGTGCAATTTTGGTAATCCGGTATTAGACAGACACGTATAAATAATCCGATAGTGGTGTTTATGTGCATAAAGATACAAATATTAAAAAGCGAAAGCATAAGACACTAAGCTTATTTGTTAAAGTTGGCTTGAAATAGTAAAAAATAAAAGGAAAAATATCCTTACCACCTTGATGAATGAAGAACTCCAGATACTTATCTACGAAGGAAAATAATGTTAGACGTAGCACTCTGGGAGATGTGCACCATTCGAATAACACGAATTTCCCGCTTATAATCTTCGTCTATATATATTACTCGATCGTTTCGGTTCATTAAGCGTACTTCTGCAACAATCTACTTAATAATAATCATAATAATTACCTAACAGGGCAGGCCAAATGTTGATAATATACATTTTATTATTAAGTAGATTGTTACAGTTCGATGGGCGTGACGAAATACGCTTAATGAACCGGAACGATTCACATCTCCCATTTTCCTTCGTAGATTCTGCTGAGAATGGCAACTTAGTGGCCGAAATACTGGAGTTCTTCATTCATCAACATGATAAGGGTATTTATGTTTTTATTTTTTAACGCAGAAATAATTAAAGAGTAAGGTATTGAACGTGCTACCTACTCTATGCGATGTACTACAGAAAGGAGAAAATATTAAAGGCATCGTGAAGAATTCTAAGTGAAACAACAGACCATAAAATCTGCGAATATCCCAATGTTGAAGATGCGCTTTACCCTTGGTGGCTGCAATAATGCAACAAAGAACTGATCGAACAGTGAAAACGAAATATTTTTACCAACAAATCATGAAGAACGATGATTCGTTGAGGGTAGTAAAAACAACGATACGGAATACTAACCCAAAGGTATCGGGAATTCCACACACTACAAATTGATTTAATAAATTCGGTACGTATGTTCCGAGAACACGTGGGCTCCCATCGTCAGTAAGTCCCGAATTATTGGAAACTTGGTTGGCAATGGGAGTCCACGTGCTCGGGGAACATACGTACCGAATTTATTAAGTCAATTTGTCGTGTCTGGAATTCCCGATGCTGTGCATTGGTGATTCCAGCCAACGGCAATTCTTCACGGATACGGAATTTTAAGCTTAACTGGTGAAAAATTATCTTGAAACGTTTCAGCTGCAGATCCTTTTGTTAAAAAATTTCTAGGAAAGATTGAAGAGCTAAATCTTGGACCAAATCAAGTGTATAATTCATTCAGGTGAAAGTGGTTTATTTTGGAGGTTGTTGTCTGAAAAAACATTTGTTCGTCGCGGTGAAAAAATGCACCCAGGCGGATAATGTACAAAGCTGGAATTACATCTATGCCTTTTGTACAAAAGCGAGTGGCACTCACAGACTTCAGTTATTGGTAATTGGTAAGGTCCGTTTGAAAAGTAGAAAAGAGGGTCCCCCTTAAAAAAATTAATTTCTTGGAAAAACAAAATGAATAAAAATGATAAAAAGAAAATAGGAGGTGGGGGTCCAAAATTAGAAATCTTAAAATTGAGAATAAAAAATTTAAATAAGAGGAGATGGTAAATATTTCTCGCACTCACAGACTCCAGTTATTGGTAATTGGTAAGGTCCATTTGAAAAGTAGAAAAGAGTGTCCCCCTAAAAAAATTAAATTTCTTGGAAAAAAAAGGAAATGGGGGGAGGGGGAGGGGACAAAATTAGAAATCTTAAAATTGAGAATAAAAAATTTAAATAAGAGGAGATGGTAAAAATTTCTCGCACTCAGACTCCATTTATTGGTAATTGGTAGGGTCCATTTGAAAAGTAGAAAAGGGGGTCCCCCTAAAAAAATTAATTTCTTGGAAAAACAAAATGAATAAAAATGAAAAGAAGAAAATAGGGGAGGGGGAACGGGGGAGGGTCCAAAATTTGAAATCTAAAAATTAAAAAAAATAAGAGGAGGTGGTAAAGATTTCTCGCCACTTCGTCGCTCACAATATTCTCACACTGGGAGAAGCTGAAAGGGCAGATGGAATCCTAAATTCTAACGTCCAGAATTTAGAAGCAAAATTTTGTCAAAACTCACCATCATATCCAACAAGTGAAGACATAAATTCTTAGCTACTTAGAAGTGAAAACGAGAATTTCCATTATATGACAGATGACGAAATAGTAAACGATGTAGTTACAATACCACTGTAACGAGAAGGAACTTGAGCTGAATACCCTAGCAGAACGAACAATACGGCAAGACTACGTTATGAGTGCCTCAAAGGGGACGAAGAAAACAATGCGAAACCTGATATTTTTCTAATGAAACGACAGAATTAAAACGCGGTAGAACAGTAGTTAGTAGTTTAAAAAAACAGAAAAAAAATACTTGTATCTTTGATCTGGTAATCATTTTCATTAATTCGGAAGTGCTGCGATCCCGTATGTGTCGGACTAGCAAGATTGTACTGTATTAGAAATAAGGGAAATAAATACTTCAGCACCAAATGAATAGAAAATAAGAGGGGAAGTGAAACGTTAATAATTAATAAATCAGTAAGAAATGACAGTTTAACAACAAACTCCCTCTGTTGGTTGTAATGCCTTATTAAATCATTTATTTATATGGAGGTAAAAAATAAAAATGTTTATTTAATTTGAATCGTAACGATCTTTTGTATATCTTGTACGTCAAGAATTAATTTCTGTTTCAAATAAGAAAAAAAAAAAACCGCTATCATAAGATTATAGAAATAAATAATGTTTCTTATTTTTACGTTGGCAGTATTTGGATAGTATGCATTTAAGAGAAAACTGTAAATTAACAATGTTAGGTTTATATACTACAGGGTGTTGTGTCCGAAGTTAACAATGTCTACAAACACTGACAAAAACGTATTCTTATTATATTTGGAGATATTACAGAATTTGCAGAAATATTTTTGTTTTTATTGAGACAGAAAATCAGTTGGATTGAATTAAAAAGTAATATATTTTTAAAAAATATTTTTTATCTAAATTAAATTTTAATTACTTTTTTTGATTAGACATTCTTTTAAAAATGTGTATCCCACATACATTGTATATATATATTTTTTTTCATTAAACATTTTTTTAAATTACTTTTGACATTTTTTTTGCAATATACGGCACACCATGTATATATTCTTTCTAATTAAGCAATTTTAAAACAATATATTTTCCTAAATTAACATTTTTTTTAATAATTTTTTTAATCCAACTTTTTTTTAACATGCGCACACGCTGCATATACTGTATATATTTTCGTAATTAAAAAAAAATTTAATGAAACATTTCTTCAATTTTCTTTTATTTAATTATTTTTTTAAACAGACATTTTTTAAATGTATTATACGCTATATACGCACACTGTATATATTTCTTCAAGCAGCATGTTTTTTAAAAAAAATATGTTTGACATTTTTTTGAAATAGACGGCAACCTTGATATTTTTTAATTAAACTTATTTTTAATGATTTTTTTAAATAATTGTTTTAATTAGCAAATACCGTATATTTTTTTAATAAAAAATCATTTTTTTAATTATACATATTTTTTTAATTGCGGCACAATTATGATATTTTTTTTATATACGTTTCATTATTAAAAAAACATATTTTTTTACTTACTTCCAAAGAGAAATTTATTTTTTCACCGTAAAATAAACAAAAAAATATACAGGGGGTGTCATTGCCTGTTCAAAATTTTATTAAATTTTTTAAAACAATTTAATTAGTATAACTTTTTGAAAATTAGAAATGGCTTTTACTTATTTTTAAGCTTTTTTAAATCATGTTTGACATTTTTTAAAATAGACGGCAACCTTGCATTATTTTTTTAATTAAACATATCTTTAATGATTTTTTTAAAATAATTTGTTTAATTGGACATTTTTTTATTGCGGCACACTCTGTATATACGTTTTTGAATAAAAATGTTTTTTTGATATTTTTTTTATATACATTTATTCCACATATTTAAAAAACATATTTTTTTAGATTTACATATGCATATTTTTTTACTTATTTCCAAAGAGAAATTTATTTTTTCACCATAAAATAAACAAAAAAACATACAGGGGGTGTCATTGCCTGTTCAAAATGTTATTGAATTTTTTAAAACAATTTAATTAGTATAACTTTTTGAAAATTAGAAATGGTTTTTACTTATCTTTAAGCGTATTTAAGTGTTTTTTTTCAATTAAAAATAGGTGTTTTTTTAATTATCTAAAAAATATACAGTTTGTTGCAAATAACAAAAAAATATTTGAATATCTCGTAAACTAAAACGACAAAACCAATGTGAGCAATTTATAAGTTAAAAAATCTCTTTAATTTCAATTATTCTTTTTTTATTCTCGTCACCTTAATCGGCTTATACAAAAAAAGGGGCACAAATTTGTTTATTGAACTGATTCTGTATCACCTCCAACACTACAGAATTGAGCAATCAGTAAGAGTTGGTACACTGAATACAATGAACCCCATATACAGATTGTCACGTCTGAAAATGTGTTCGCAATTGAATCAAAATTCTTCATTTATTAGCCGATACAATCTGTATATCCTTTTCTCATATAAATTGAAACATTTGGCACAGTTTTAGAAGTATTTAAAAAAAAACTTCCACCAATGGGTTCTTAATCGAATAGATGGGGATGTGTAAAATAATGTACAATAAATAAAATGCAAAACATAAAATTAATGATATGATTATTGATACTCGATAAGGGAGGGTTGAGGGAGCAAATCGGTTATTGCCCTGAATCGACGCAAAAATACGAATAAGGCAGAGGAGCCAATGATTAACGATCATATGATGATGATTATGAATACATATATAAATATCAAATTAAATTATTAATTAAGAAAGACAAGTCTTTATATTCGTTACGCGGAAAATTGACAAAGGTTGCAATCAATAATCTTCTACAATAAAGAACTTATATCTTATATCACGTCATCCTACCGCTGCCGACATTAGAGGCGGGGGCAGTGGTAATAGGTTTGCGGCGACGCTTTTGCCTCGTCTTCGTGGCAACCTCCTCTTCTTGCGGAAACAGTAGCGGTTTCAATAAGTTCTTGGACGACGCGTCCAACTTCGGAATCGATACATTCTTTTTGGCAGTGTAATCTTTCTCGTGGACCCACTCGTCTGGTACTCTGAAATTAGGTACTTTAGTTACGGGGAATTGTACTCAAATAGTATTGCACAAAACAAGTTGGAACACGTTTTTTTTTTGTTTCGGATGTAAGACCGAACGACAAAAGCTAATTTACATTGTATCTATAATTATAGACAGAACCGTTGTTTTTTTTATTTAATTTTTCGTTTTGTTTTGTGCAAAGGGAAATCCTATGCGAGAATGAATGGAATCTGTATAGATCTGTGTTTTCAAATAATGTTCGAGTTTACTTTCTGAAGATGATGAGAATGGGAATGTGGTATAAATGGCGTTTTTTTTCGAATAATGTTGGAGTTTCTGAAGTATGTCGTATATCGTGATATGATATCGTATGATCTTAACGTGATGTATCAGGTGGAACTTGAAGCGATTCATCTGCAAATTAAGCAAAACACATTTTCAATTCCAATCCGTGAGAAGAAGAAGTTCGTCAGTCACCGTCTTATACTTTCTTTAACAGGATCCTACATAAACTGTAGACATGGTAGGGTGATATTATAAGATATATAGACATAGATCTTCTGTCTTACCCAAGACTTAACAAGGAGCAAAGGACAAAACTCTGTCTACACCAAATCCAAAAAATTAAATAATGAAGATTTATCATCTTCTCCCGAATTCCCTTTTTGTTATACAACCGCCGTATCCTCATTCGTCCACTCATCTCTTGAAAAAATACCTTCGTTTACCAATTTACTTGTGTTTCACAACAGAGTCTTCAAAGAACAAAAACATTCTGAATTCAATGAATCAAATGCCTTCTCATATAAGAAAAAATATGTTTAACATATTCCTCAAATATTTCTACCACATCTACAATTTCGTTTTCGTACCAGTCGTTCTTTCGCAGCAATTAACTTTTCCCCATCTAAAGATTCAAACAGAGATATTACGGTACTGCACACCAATACGTACGTGCGGCAGGCTCTCGGATACAATTCCGCGATCGGCAGAACTTAAAATCATCATAAATAAAGGCCGTGAACAAATGCCTTGAGCTTAGGAAATCATTTTTTTATGAAGAAGAAGAAAAACATTGATTACCTCCGTGCGTCCCCTTTAAACCCATTTGAATAATCTATGCTCAATTCATTTCTCACGATGTTTAGGTAAACAAAAACTTATACGTCGCTACCCTACATAACATGGCTTCGTCACCATTTTAAGGAATATGTATTGCAAAGTCGTGATCAAACTTTTTGTTTTTTTTTTTGGGTTTCGACCAATCTTTTTTTATTAATAGAATTTCGTGTATGGAAAAGGAAAAATGTGAAAGGTGTGTGTGGTAGTCCAAATTGTCTCTAAATGCAGACATGTTTGATTGTTTGATATTCTGATTTTGAATTTGAAATTGCTATGTTTCAAAAATAGTTCCCTCCAATAAGAAGTTCGTTTCTTTGCTGAAATATTGAAGTGCTGGTATGTTGCGAAGAAAGTCTAGCAGGCGATGGATTCTCTATTAAATCTAATGTTGATCTGAAGACGAAGCACTATTTTATAACTTCACTTCAGTCTAATTAGAATCTTTGGATTTATACCAAATTGTTACGTAACATGAGAAGCTTGTATGTGGCTTTCTTCAAATCCTTCCTCTATCAAAAATCTATTTTGTCTTCGCACTGTTTGTTTTAAATCACTTCATTCATATAACCAGTTAACAACTCTATGTTCTGTGTCCGACGTGAACATATTAATAAATAATTTTTTCTTAAAGCATTTATATAGAAGCAATAAAACAATAAATGCTTCCGATTTCTCTGACAAATTGGATAATTACGGTGTATTATGCGAAATGGCTCTTTTTATCTTGCGATTGTAGTATCGTTCAGAATATTTATTACCTTTTGAAACGCCGTATTTATTGCTCCGTTATAAATTGTTTTAATAAAGGGAAAAAGATCTATGGTTCATTGTATATACTTCCAGAAGTACGAATAGTTAGGAATATTATAATACACTGGTCAAACAATTAACAAATAACCAAAAACACGCATGTGTTTTTATTTATTTTTTTAAATTTACTGATCTTTACTAAATTTACTTTCACGAAATATCCGATAATAATTTTGAGTGGCGTATTTCCTATTTCCTACGCCTTGTCTTCACTTTATTACGTTTTAACAATGATACATATCCGAAGGCGATATCAATTGATTATTGAATGTTTTTCATCGTCCATTACCATGCACTTATCGTCTCGTATACCACGCGGTGGTTACCTACCCTGAGTATTGAGAAGTATTAAAATTGATACTTACATATTTTCCGGGTGCCATCGTAGCAGTATCTTCCTGGATCCGTCGGGCTCTATCCTCCTGGCCAGTACTTGACTTTGCACCGTGATCGCATCTCCAGCTACGTTTTCGAATTTATCCGATGTCCTGGTGCCCGTCATGGTCAGCAAACGATGCTGAAGTCCCTCCATGATCCCGGAATCGATGAAGTCGAACATTCGTGCTGGAAAAGGGACAATAATTGTCGATGGTGGAATAGACTAAAGGCAAAAAAGGAATTGATTCGTCTCGATACCTTCAAACGATATTGGAATTTTGATGATGGCTTAGATAAAATGGAAATATTTAAGAAGCTTTGGATTTGGGGATTTATGGAGAATCTCCAAGTTAATTGTCTGGGAAGACGCAAATGGAGTATACGTTTTGCATTCGCTTCTATTTGCTGACGATCAGATAATATTAGCCCAGAATCAAAAGCATCTGGAATATACGTTGAGGAAAGACCTAAAGAGGAGTAGGTATTGGAAATTGCGACTAAACATAAATTTTCAAAAGACTAAATATGTGAGACACTGGGAACAAAAATTAGAGCTGTAGAACTGGAATATGAGGGGCTGTATTCAACTTTCACGAAAGGATCGGGTCAGAAATGAAGAAATATGGAAACATATGGTTATAACTTCTCCCATCACAAGAAGGTTACAAAAACAAATCGCTCCTCGGTGGTATAGACATGCGAAGCGTAGCCCAGAACACAGACGGCCGAAAGAAATTCTAGAGTCGCAGAGAAAATGAATGTGACGGACTTGCAAGGGCATGAGGAAGAAGCACCAAGGTTGCTGATTAGCGATTTGAAAGGTTTACGTTACCAAAACTTCTTTTTGACATAAATACATTGCACACGTGGACACTTACCTGACCAAGGTTGTCTCCTAAATCTAATTTTCTTTCCGTTCCTCTTGAACAGCTTCGCAGATCCATTCTCCACCGTTTTCTTATTGGCACCGTTCTGCGTTCCATCCGTATTGAAATGGTTATTCACGTGCCTTTCCAACGCCAACTAAATAATGCCGAAAAAAGCTAAATTTGTAGGCAACTAAACTTGAACAATATTTTGGCGATCGATTGAATGACGATTGCGCGGGAATTTCACGGGAAAACGAAAACGTGTATTACCTGTGAATTGAATCTCATCCCACAACCGTCCACGATGCATCTGAAGGGTTTGGTTCCGGCATGAGCTAAGACGTGACGCTCCAGCCACGACCTCGAACATGATGTACGACCGTGTACTTTACAACCGAGCCATAGGCACACGTACTGCTCTTGTGTTGCTTGAGATATCACATGTTCAACCTAATTAAATTTAAAAAAAGAAGATAAAAAGGGGACGTTGAATTACTCACCGTATACATTAGGGTGTTCCTTATTTATAGATACATTACTTCAGGCTTCACCCGCGAAAAAGTTTATAATCGTTCCAAGGAATATCCAGGCATAATTGCAATTACCTTAGAAAACTTTGTACTAATCATCTTCCTTGATTTGGCACAAGCTTTTGATCAAATGTGGCCTAAGGGGGTTAATTATAAATTAAGCAAACTTTTGTCTAAAGGTCCTCGCTATCATTGAAGTCTTATATTTCAGACAATTAAGCAAGAAAACACTTGAATTGTAGGAGATTAAGCCACCGGCACTACAAGGCTGTGTTAGGACCAGTCCTTTGCCTACTTTGCACCACTTATATTCCTAAATTAGAGAAATTTATTACTAAAGTAGAGACACAATAGCAACTTTTGCTGACGGCACTGCTACAATGGCTGTAGGCCAGATTACGAAGAAGCAGAAATAGATTTCCAAGTGCCACATGCTGATCCAGCAAATTTATGAATGACATTGGACGCTGAAGTACGTTGAACATCTCACGTCAAAAATGCATTGGCTGCAATCGCTGCAAAATTCCACCCTGTCAATCTATAAAACAAAGTACTGACATAGAAACAATTTCTCACTCCTGTACATAAGGCATCTGCTGCGAGTTTGTGCCAAAAAGAGGAGCATCGCCAATGCTCCCTGGTTTTTCAGAAACAGTGACATGCATAGGGACTTGGACGTTGACACCGTTAACAAGACCAGTAGCAAAATCACCAAGTGTCAAAAATTCATAAATTTTTGATTAGATTGCATTTCAGTAATGTCCTTAGGAGAGCTGTTCTCCGAACATTAGAAGGATTACGGTGAAGGCTTTAAACTAGCTAAGACTGTTATGGGATCCCGAGGATGTACTTCATTGTTAGCTGGGCATGCTTCTTACTAAATGGTTTTATAGATACAGTAAGGATAAAGAATGACTTATAGTTTTAAAAAATAATTCGTTTTGTTCAATTTTGTTCTTATGCCGGCACCAGGACAAAATTAAGCTATTTTTGTGTACGTTTTTCTTAAATGAAATGTAAACTTTTGCGGAGGTGAGACCGATTCAAAATTTGATAAAGAAACACCCTAATGTACACTCCAATACACACAAACAAACCTGTAGATGTTCTAATAAGGCCCCACTGGTATCGAAGAGTGAATGGCACTTAGACCATTGGCAGGCGCTAGAGTCATTCCCGTGCGAGCGTTTTTCCTTGGTCTCCACACTTTCCTGTTGTTTAGCCGGGAATCGGATAGTCTTCGGTTGCGACAGAATGGGAGATTTCTGCGCCTCGTCAGGTGTCGCAGGCTCTCCCACCGATATTTCCAAGACATCCCTGGTGCTTGAGATGCCGCTATCCGAATCTGGAGTAGCCGGCTCGTCACTCCTACATATTCTGAGAATCTGTTCCGATGTACCGTTACTGTGATGATGATTGTGATCACTGTTACTACTACTACTACTACTACTGTTATTGTCACTGTTACTATTACTGTTACCGCTACTGTCACTGCTGTGATTATGATTAATATTGTTACTGCTGGAGATTGTTGTCGTGGTAGAAGTTGTCGTGATTAATTGTGGCGGGTGGGTCGTCACGATTTTCGGCGGTGTACCAGTGACGTTCGCGTTAGTAACAGTTACCGATTGCTTAGCGGAGAGAACGGTAGGCGAAGCGGTTTCAACACTCTGTTGGTGATTCTGATGTTGGTGGTGGTGGTGGTGGAACACGTTGAAATGCGATCCGTTGACGCGATGCTGTTGCGTGGGCAGCGCGTTCAATTTAACGATAGGCACTACAGTAGCATTCAGTTTCATACAACTGTTGAAGTTATTGATGGCGGCGAATTTCTGTATCGGCTGGATGACGTTGAGGCAAGGCGGTGTTGTCCTGTTCATCGTGGCGAAATGCGGTACGTAAATATTCGTCGTGGTGGCGACGTCAGGCGGTTTGGGTGCTTTAGTATGAATATACGTTAGATTCGGTGGAAAAGTCACCGCCGTCAGAGTGACGGGGTGGAAGTTATTGATACCGTTTATATTCGAAACCGTACTGACATTGTTGACGGTGATTTTCTCCGTTATCTTACTGGGAGCGGGCAGGATTTTTCTCGGTACTGAAATCGGTGAAGGCTTACGGCTTCGCACTGCGGGTGTGGCGACGAGTTTCTTCAGGTTTGCACCGTTAACGCTGCGTATCTCGATCTTTCTGGCGGTCATTGTTTTGGTAGCGCCACCGCTGAGTTTCTGTCTCGTTCCATCGACTAACGTCACAAACTTCTCTAAGGGATTAGTGTTGGTTGCTTTCAAGGCGATGTTAGAGAGCTCCTTTTTGATGCCGTTAGACTTCATTTGTGACTTGAAATATTCCGTGATTTTGCCCTGTTGCATCAATCTAGGCGCTATGATCACCTCCGACTTCTTATGAACGGATGATGAGGTGGTGGTCTTTATTGCAGATGTCGGTGTCGTCATCATCGCTTTATTGTTACCACCCCCTCTTAATCTTCCGTTCAATACCGTATTATTGTTACTAATATGATTACTATTATTACTATTGTTATTTATATTTCTACTAGGACTAGGTTCATTTCGATTGCTCGATTCAATAATTGTATTTATCGCAGTAGGAATTTGTGCCGCGTTTAACGATTTATTGTTATTATTATGCATTAAAGTATTGTTATTAGGTAATAAATTGGGGGCGATTGTTACTACCTGATGATGATGGGTGGCGCTTTTTACGTTTAGGCAAGTCGGTGTTTGCTGTTGCTCCTTCTTCTTCTTGTTTTTACCGATTCCCTTCTCACCCGTCGCAGCCGTGGTCTTCAGGCGTTTCGGAAACGATCCGATTCCCATCTCCTGTCCCGTGGTAGCGGTTGTAGCGGTGATGGCGGAAATGGGCCTCTTGAGTGGAGGACTGTTCTCCTCCGTCCAGGACCAGGGCGGGTGATGGGCGTTTTGCGTGGGCGGCATCTTGGCAGACTGTTGGGAGCCGGCGGAATCCTCGGAGTGACTAGATGCGGTACTAAAGGGCGAACCTGGATCGGTTATTTCGCTGGAGGTGCTACTTGCGCTACAATCCGTACAACTCAGCACCGCCACGCCACTGGAACAATCGAAATAAAGATTTACTCCATGTCGGATAATTTAGATAAAGAATACGAAGAAAAGGATGGATTTGGGAAGAGCCTTAGGAAAATTCCGGGGAAGAATTTTAGATAAAATTAAAGAAAAGTCTTGAATATGGTAGAAATATAAATAGTAGCCTGGGTATTGTTATATGACAAATGAATACCTAGTACGCTGGTTCGGTTTTGATTCTGATATAGCAATGTTGCTGATGGCGACTTAAATAAAACTTAGCAGCACTTTAATCATTCGGAACAGACTAAGGATTGTATACCGGTTAAAATAAAAATTTTTGGTTAGAAACGTATAACCCCCATTCCACCGAGTTATTAATCAGAAAGAGAAGGAATGAAAAAACTCAACAAAGAAAGCAAAAAATTGAAAAAAAGTCAGCATTGATATATAGCATGAAGGAGAGAAGGAATTTGAATTCAAACATATTACACTATTTGACAGACCCTAATTTGTTTTTGTCGGATCAAGAAAATTATGACATTTTTAATAAACCAGTAAAGCAACAATAATCAAAGGCATTGTTGAAATACTTGTATGTGTAATTGTACTTTCAGTAATAATATTTGATATCATAAACACCTCGAGCCACTTACGATAGTGCATCTGTCACAATTAATAAATATTTGCTCAAAATCGAACCACAGAAGTCAACATGACAAACTCTATCCGATTATGGGCCGGCCAACAAGCTAACGGTGTTTTTGGCGAATTCTGTCTCTGAATTTGGGAAACATGACATGTTTCGCGATTTTTCTCAATATCTGCATTTAATGTAGGCGACCGCACATAAGAACGAGCTATAGATTTTGTCCTAACTATTCCCATGTGTGCTTTGTGTAGTTCCAATAACATTTTAGCGTATTATTCTGTAATTCAAATGGATTTATTATAATTTGTAACAAAACACTTAAAATTTTAGTGTAAAACAAGGAAGTACCATCCCAATTTAAAATCGATATTAGGTTATCTATCCTAAATGCCCTTTGCTTCTATATTGTAATATAAATAGGAAATATGGAGTATATACATATATATATACGGTACGCAAATTTCTTATACATTATTTATATCGGATAGATGATAAATTAACAATCAAGTTTTATTATCTAATAATGACGTTTTAAAAAAAAGTATTTTGTTATCACAATGTGTAATGTAAGGAAGTTATTTTATTAAATATTATATGTAGTAACAGCAGATAAGATTTGTTTCATATAAAAAAAGAAGAGATAAAAACTTTACTATTGAAACAAAATTAGATGGCTTAGTCTTTATCGCTGACCTGTTATCATTAACAATACTATTGTAAAGGCACATATTATACAATCCACAAAATCACAAAACAAAAACACTCTACGGAGAGGGCATCTGCTTTTTGCTTCTATTCTCTTAAAGATGAACAAATTACTAGTCCTTTCCCAACTTTAAATTGTAATACTTTCCTTCACGGAGTACTGTCTAGTATTTAGTAGATATTTTCGCGCACTGCACATCATCAAATATGCCTTTCATATCGTCCGATATATCGAAACAATATCAGTCAGTTCTGTCGTGAGCAGTAAATAAATCAAATCCACAGCGCAGTGATAACGCGGCGACTGAAATTCCTTTCTTGTTACTGCGCGCAGTAACCGTAATGGGACTTTTGTAACACTTCTAGGATGTCTATTAATACTGCACCCTCCCTATTCGACCGCTGGTGTTCGTCCCTTCTCTATTTTCCTCCCCAATCGTCTCTTTCTATTTCGGTTAAGTCGACAACGACTCGCTGTTTGAAAGGGCCGTAGCCGAGCAAACGAAGCTAAACACTACGGCCGACGATGCGATGGTTCGAAAACCGAGAGAGGCGGGTTTTTAGGCTCTTTACCTGCTCACCGCTTTAAATACAATATTTTCCTAGATAAGAAACCCCCGATTTTACAACTGGTAGAGGCTTTTTCGTCGTTTCTATTCCACCAAAAGGTTCCGTTTGGGCAGTTTTATGGAAGTATAGAAACACGGAGAATGTTCAAGGTTTAAAGCCGAGGAATATTTCTATTATCAGGAAAAATATTTTAGTGTCGAAATTTTGGAATATGATTATTATTAGTAGAGAATGGACGTACCACAAGAAAAAATACGTTCATATCCTATAAAATAAGGGACAATCAATTATGAATACGTATTCAATACAAATAAAACGGGTATATACCTAAATTTAATTGTTACATAAAACAAATATGTCAAAATAATTCATTAATTATGAATCCTCATATGTACTTATAAAATATGACATGACGCACAAAATAACATATATGTACATGTCTCTGTTGTAATAAATTAGTAAATATTTCTCAATATTTTCTGTAAGCCTATATTAAACTTAATACTAACTTATATCTAAATAAACTAAACATAAACAAAATGAAGTGATCTTTCAGAGTAAATTATAATGACTTTTGCATGACTTCCGGTTGACCGAAAATCGCTATTTACTTTCTTATTTTAAATAGAAGGTTACAATTTTTATAGCAAATTCTGATTCTAAACATAATTCTAAAGACAGAATATTAAGGTTTCCCTATACCTAAGTGTCACCGATTTTGGGATATCTTGCAGTGTGTTTATTTCTCTGTAATATGTTAGCTGTCTATTAGTTTTTTCAGACGTTCAGTAGTGTCTACTATTTTTTCAAAATTATTCGAACGTGTATACACACAACAGATGTCGTTGAGACTCGCAGTTACACTGAAGGTTGTACCGAACCTCCGCCACTCTCCGTTGGCGCTAGTGAGCAACTCTAATAATGGTTAATTACAAAATTTGTAACACAAACGTATCTTAGACTAACAAAATTGATTTTCTCGTTCCAGCAGTGTACGGATTATTTTTTCGATTCATTTACTGACTCACCCTATATTAAAATAAATATAAAATATGCCAATTAAAAAAAAAACAAACCCAAACTCGTAAACGAAATAAATTTTATTCTATTGTTGTTTATAATTTATATTCGCCTTTAAAATAGTGAATTTTAAATTTAAAATTAAACAAAACACAATGGGAGATAGCACGTATAGGAGGTGAGCTATCAAATTCTAGAAAACTCCCCTTGTGAAAAACCGGTTCCTACTTTATACTAACAAAAAAAAAATCACCTTGTTCTGAAATGTAATTCAATGCTACTTGAATGGGGTAGCTTTTATTACATACATAACCTAATACTACATACTAGGAGGTAGTAAGGGCAGACCATTTTTTTCAAATTTCCCTTACTTTATTCTATTTTCCCCGTGCAAATACTACTTTTTTGCTCCTTCTTAAAAGATAATAGATAAAATCAATACTTATTTATTTGTTTCTGATGGAAGTACTTCATCGAAGTTTAATTTTATAGAATGCTATAGATCGTCTCTGCTTAGGAGAATTCGATACACGTTGCCAAATCGTCGAATCAGCTGTACATTATTACTTTCGGTTCCATTATTTGGGTTTCTGACAGTTAAAATGAATATTATGAGGAAAACAGTACAATATAAAAAAAATTAGAATTTTTTTTATTCAAGAATCGGTGAAAAAACGCATAATTTTATTTATTATTACTCATCATTAACGTAATTTACATTTCGAACATTTATTTAGGAATTGGGGTATTATACAATTTATTAAATTGTCCTTTAACAAATAATAGTTTCCACATTTGTAACAAAAATAGCTGGAATCATACAAATCCCCATATAATACAATAATATTTAAGAAAGGAATAGCAATACACACACATATGTCTTGTTTCAACTTTTAGTCAGTCGATGAACCAGTTTGATCGTCAGATGATGACGAATCTGTCACCGACTTCTGCGGTGTATTTGGAAGCAATTTTTTAATAAATCAATCCTCGTATGTGTCTGGATCCATCTCCTGATGAACATCAGCAGTGTGTTTTATGCAGAGAAATGTATATTCAGCACCAGGAACAAATCCGTTATCATCACCAGCATGAACTAATGCAAAACGTGGTCCAAGCCCGGTTGGGGATTTCAAACCAGTACTTAATCCTTGGATAAAAGCTTGACGACTATTTTGAATTGTAGTGTCTGTCCACGTTTTATTTACTGCATGTCCTGTATTCACCCATGATTCATCAGTATCTATTATAGTTCGGCCTGAAATAATTAATGTTACAGAAATGTCAAATAGCAAGAACTTAATTGTACATTCTTCTGTAAATTTTTTGATCTTTCGTAAGTATTTGTGCCTCCACATAGATAGGTACCTTGCCGACGCCGACATATGTAAATAAGTTGCAACATCGAAATCGGAAGTGAAGATAACGCTAATAACAGCAACTAAGGATAGTAAGAGACAAACGTTATTATATCCCGTACTGCATACCGAGGTTGAGACTATCTATAGGAGAAAATTGTTTTGTTTATTTATACCACGGTTCTAAAATTATTATTGCACTTTTGGCAATGACCTTTCTTATTTTTATATTGCACAATAGTAAACCTTTTGTAATGGCACCATTATTAACGCCACTGCACCGGAGTTTAAGAAGTCTGTCTACATTTCTACAAGATATATTACAGCATTGTATCACATAGACATAAATGCTAGTAAATCCGTCTTAAAGCACCACCAATAAAACTTTATAATGGGTTTCCTTTGCTTTATGATTTCTTTATACTCTGCAGGTATAGTAATAAAAGCGCAGAACAAATTTCAGTTTGCCTTTACAAAGGAAGATACTTAAATAAAATGCAGTAAAACATTCTATAAGTCTTACCAAAAATAGGGTCTTACTCTCTGTTAAATAGAGAAGATTTGCGTTCGTGTAAAATGTATTGTTTCATATTTGTTAAAAATATATGTTATAATTGAATCTATAATTAAATTGCAACTAAGTGCCTTCATTTCTGCAGCATGCCAGCGGATCATAACACAGGTTATGAATTTCGTTACTCAAATTAATGTTATTTAAACATTCTTATATAATTACAGGAAGTGTATAGGTGCTATATGTACTGTAATTCTGGGAGTTTTGTTTTTCGGAAAAACATAATGGACAACAGTAGTTTTCTTCAATAACGTTAGGATTTACTTTTGACGATGAAGGTATTGCATTAAACAAACAGAAAAAAAAACGGTGGTGTATCATTTAATATGTACCATGATAAATATAAAGAAATATGTGAAGTAATAATATCGCTAAATAAAAGGGGGAAGCACGGGAATTGGTTGTTTGTATTTTTAATATCTTGTTGTCAATAAAACTCTTACCAGTTATTGGTGCTGTTACAACAATAAGTTTGAAAATAACCAGATATTGGACGGCGTCACGTTACATTTCGCACACACTCTGTGGTTTTAGTGGGTTTGGTGTACATATTTTTTTTATCCCTAATCTACAATACACATGTTCTTGGCAATATTAGATAAGATTTGTAGCAAGTAAAACAGATATTTGTAACTCCACAGATTATATGTATGTATAGTATGTTTAAAGATATATTTTTCGTTTTAGCATTTAATAACCTGTCTGTCGACGAAAGAATTTAGCTATTTACATTTTTTCGATTACATTGCGATCTTCATAAAGGAAACGTAAACTACGATCTTAAATCGTGTCTTACGATAAATACGATGTTGAATCGTAAAACGGAAAGTCGTTGTATTTTTAGACAGACTATACCCATATATAGTCCATTCGACCCTTAAAAGACGGGCTCTTATATATTTATATCCCTTTCTAGTTGCAAAAGTAACATAAAACTATCTCACTTACAACAGCACGATGTTAATGTTAATATTTTGATGCAGAAATTGCTAAACACACTGTATCGGGTCACGCCTCACCTCACAACAAGTTGCTTAATTCGGGACATGTGTTTCCAGAATACGTGGATTCGCATTGTCAACCACATGACCAAAATTTTCTTTACTAAAATTATTTATCTATTTATTTCTGTTTCCGCACATCAAACAAAAAATACATGGTCCACGTTTGCATATTGTGGAGGTACTTCAATAGCAGTGGAAAAAGTGCTTCGAAAACTGGTTCAAGCGCATGCAAAAGTGTATTGATCTTCACGGAGAATATTTTGAAAAATAATACAGTCATGTACTATGATTAATTTTAGTTTATGTTCTCTATTCTCGAAATATAAGACATTCTTTGTATGTTCTGTACTTCAGTTAGTATTCTGTTCCTGACGATATAATGGTTTAGTATTTAGTAATAATTTATTCATCAAAAAGGTAGCGATAACAAATTCCAGGAACAAATTCGCCGAAAATATCTTGGGATTACTATTTATTAGACATTTGAAAACTGATTACAATAGATTAGATGCAGGTAATTCATAGCGATATAGAGTACCCGGGTATTAATCTAAAATACCTTCTTTAAATTTATCGATGTGATTTCAAGTAGAATTTATCTTGTAATTTTTAAATATATATTATGCGAAATGAAATATTTTAAAGTCACGACATCCGTAGATAACTAATCATAGAAGGTATTTATGCCTAATTCGCCAAGATACTAAAAGGATGTATCACCAAAATTAAAAAAAAAACTTCCAAACTAAGGGATTGGAAACAGATGAATAATATAGAATAGAAGGTCCAAACAACGTAAAAAGCAATCAAGTTTTCTTTCATTGATTTCCCACGGAGTTGGTATTTTTATAACCCAACTTTTTTGTTGTCAATTATATCTTTAAATGTTCTATTACTAACGAAAGATTCGTTCTATTTCGTTTTAAAAATGTTTATAGAATTGGAAGACACTTATTGAAAACTCCATCATAATAAACCAATATTGGACACAATTTATAGCAGAAATTTCAGGGTAAATTCTTAAATGTTTGAGTACATATTATAATTTATTTTTGACCATTTTTTTGTGTAAACTTTTACGCGGACGTCACTGGCTGTTGGCGCAAATTATGCAACTTTAGTAATAATATACTTGTACGTAAAATATCTATCTTTTGTGTCTATATTTGCTTCAATAATACAACCAAATAAAGTGCATTGCAGTCTCTAGTAATTACAAATTTCCCCAGATGGAAAAAAAATAACACAAAGTTTGGAAACATATCAAACCATTCTTCTTCTAGTTTAGTTTATACAGAACCGACAAATACCCAAAGTAAACATGCCATAACCGCTTTGTAAAAATATCACCAAAGTTTTTATAAGCAAAATGTATAATATACACTGCTGGCCACGACAGAGCTTGAATCCTACTAGCAATGTAAAATATCGACATAGTTGCCACACCGTTATACTTATACATACGTATATATGAACTGCCAGTTTGATTAAATACATTACTTATAGACGGCTTTAAAGTTTAGAAATGGCCAGCACTGTATATACGGTATTAAATAAGTTGTACAACATGCGTATTATACATACTTCGTATTTAGTATCGAAAAACAACAGCTGGGGATTCGAAAAGTTAAAAGGGACGAGTGAGAGAGCGAAACACAAATTGTATTATTGTATCATGAATAACTCTCCTGCAGCAACCTATTATAGTTGGTTGGCCTCAATGCATACGAAAAGTAGGACTGAATCAATGGATATTTTTGTGCGGTTCGAAAACGAAAGGAACAATGAAAATGTTAATACAATTTATTATTAAATTGTTTTAACATTTTCATTGTTCCTTTCGTTCTGGTCTCTTATAAATAGGGTAAATATTTTATGTGTGTATGCATATTGAAAGTGGAGGGGAAATATACATAGAAATCTGTTGGAAGCAGTGGAAAAATAAGAGTTGATATTTGGATGAAAACTTTGAACTGTGAAAATAGTTATTTTTAATTAACTTTGATTTCGTTTATTATATCCCAGTTAGTTTAATTTGGAAACAGTGCTAATGTTGAAATGAACGTATTGCCCAATTTTAGTAACAAAAAAAAAATACAAAATTTAGCCGAAAATCAATTTGAACAATATTTATAGTCCTTAGAGCATTAGTAATAATAATAATAACAATGATGGTTTATTAATCTCGCAAACCATACAGGTATGAGACAAGGTCAATAAACATTAATGAGAGCAATAAACATAGATCAATTAAATACAAATTCCTTGTGTGCCAAAGAAAAGCAAACGAATAATATAAATCAACATTAAGTTACAAAAATATTTATAAAATTAACTAAACTAAGTATAAACAAAATCATGAAATTCATTTAAATTGTGCAAAAACATTATTTTGCAGAAAAGATTTTGTTGTTTTTTAAATCCAGAAATACTGCATATATCTGTTATAAACGCAGGTAAGTTATTATAGATTTTAATACCCATATAAGTAGGTGATCTCTCAAAAGTAGATAAATCATGTACTGGAAAGCATAACATGTCCTTATTTCTGGTATCATATAAATGAAAATTACTATTCTTCGCAAAAGTAGCTGAGTTAATCTTTACATACATTGCAATTTCAAAAATATATACCACCGTAAGAGTAAGTATACGCAACGAACTGAAGCAGGCATGACAGGAAGCACGTCTTGAAAGGCCGGCGATATTCCTGATAGCTGATTTTTGTAACCTAAAGACTTTTTTACTGTTGTCAATAATCAAATCTTTCTTGTTACTACCAGACACGGAGAAAGTGGTGTCATCAGCATACATGACAGTATTGCCTTTCGCAGTTGTAGTTAGCAGATTATTAACATAGACAACAAATAACAAGGGCCCAAGAACAGATCCTTGCGGGACACCTCTCTTAATATGTAGAGCACCCGATCTACATCCGCAAATATCAACAACCTGTGACCTATTCCGCAGATAGGTAGTAAACCCGCGACGCCATAGATATAAAGTTTCTCCAGCAATATCTGATCAACCAGGTCAAAGCCCTACTTAAATCCATAAACTTGCTAATGCATTTTTTACCTTCATTAATTTCATTGTATAGTGAATTTATTAACTGAAGCATAGAAGCTTCAGTAAGGCGCTTTTTAAGAAGACCATGCTGCTGTGAACTAAAAATTTTTGCGTAAGTAAGAAAAGATATTTTCTCACTCATAATTTTTTCCATTATTTTGGATAAAACTGACAAAATGGAGATAGGCCTATATTTATTTAAATCTTTTATATCATATTTTTTATCTAAAGGCAGAACTTTTGCACTCTTTAAACAACTAGAGAAAATACCACCAATGAACGACCTATTGATTAAGGCCATAATGGCCTGCACCAAAAAATTAATATTATTTTTAACAATATTATTCTTGAACAGTTGGACGATTTTAACTGCATTATAATATAGGCTACTTCCACTTCCGAAATATAATTAAGATACATGGTACGTTCATTAACTTCAATATTACAACTATCATAAACCAAGAGTAATTAGAAATATAAAGTTGCCACTTCTTCAGTATTGACGGCTTGGACTCCATCCAGATTTTTGTAATTTTTTTTTTGGTGAAGTAAATAAATACCTTGCTCGGTTGAAGCTTATTGCGAAAAATTGGGTTAATTCTAGCAAAATATGTCATTAAAATACACTATTATTAATAATATGAAAACGAAAAGAAATAGGTACAGCGACACCTAATACTAATCGCTGCAGAATTTGACTCTGTGCATCATGATGTAAAAATATAGATTTCTGTAAATTAACTAGGTTAAGATAGTTACTAAGATGAACAAAATTCAATTTTTTTTTGTGGATTGCCATCAGTTAAGATTTCATAACATAACATAACATAAAAGACAGATATTTGACATATTAGTGATTTTTCTCGATAAATCTGATAAATATATTTGGCTTAGCGTTAAATCAAATTATTACGGGTTGTTGTCATAGTTTAGTTTTAGAATCTGTTGTTTGTTTGTAGTTATAGTTATCGAATTGTTAATATTTTTCGGTGAGTTGCAATAAATGTTTTAAATGGAATATATTATTGCTTATTCGTTTAGAAATATTGTGAGTTCAAGGTGTCTAAGAACCAAAAAGAATCAAGCTAGCCGAATAAAACATTTTGCCCAATCATTATTCCTTTGCTACAAAAGAATCAGTATCATTGTTGGCTTATAACGCCAAAGGACATTTTTACATTTTATTTTAGTCGCTCATAACGTGAGGCACTATCAATTTCATATTAATTATACATAACATGATTATTACAATATATTTACGTCTAATTTAAAACATGATTTAAGACTTAACACCCAATTCAAAAAAATAACTGGTGTTTAGTCTGGTCCTTTCAAAACACAACAAACGTCTATGTATTCTATGTTTAGGGTATGAAAAGAATAACATTGTATTTCTGAGCAATCGCTTCACAGTGTTTAGATTATGGAGCGATATATTCGGTGCAGGTGCACGGTCATTGCGTTCTAAAGTATACATTTATATTTAAATTTGTAAAACGACCAACGATAGCCAAAATAACAAGACTAAAACCAAGAGCGAATGCGAATATCTCCGCAATTGAGAAGAAAAGTGATGACGTCGATGTGTTTTGTTTGGTAACATTTGCAGCGCCGCCAACAGGGTAAAATGATTAAAAGAACACTAAATTCGAATGACAAATACTTCAGTAAAATGTTAACACTAAACCGACGGGTCAAATGACCCATTTTAAACTTCTTGTCAGAATTTCTTGTAAATAACATTATCACATCCCCATTTGCCTTTACTACTTTTATTAAAAAATACATCGAATATGTTTTTCAATATTTACTCCTCCCTTGTTAATTTTTTTTACCGGGAAATATATGTAATCAACCCTAACTACCGCAACGGGTCATTAGACCCGTGCAAAGATTCATGTGATATCAAGATTTGTATATGAGATTATGATACAAAACCATTGCATTAGACATTTTTGCTATTACATCATATATTTTGCTGTATTGCGTTATATTTGTTGTTGGCTGACGAATGAATAGCGAATTTCACTCTACTCCAAGCTAGCATTAAAGCACTTGTTTACAGCATTTGTTTTTTACATTCGTTTTTTTTTAAATATTTTATGGAATAAATTAAGAAACTGCTTGGAAAATTTATTATGGTTTCTATTAATTAAATTTCAATTCCAAAAGTAATATTTTATTTCTCCTTATAACCCGAATGTTCAGCTACATACAGTTCGGTAGATTTTTCTTGTTACTAGGGCGAATTTTTATGGCACTGCTATTTTCTTGTGCGCGTCTGGGAGTTTATATGTATTAGAACGAATTTTCTATTCTTTTCAAATCGGTAAATTTCAGAATTCTCACCCTTGTGAGGTTGTCTCGTCTAAGTGTACTTATTACACGATATGCGTACGCCTAACGTATGCTATCGACGCAAAGGAAAATGCGATAGGAACAAAATAGATAAGAGGAATTATAATAACACAATATAAACTTGACTGACAAAGGTTTCGATGGTGTATGGTACGCGTCGAGATAAGAATGCAACTGATAGGTATGTAATATTTAGAGATAAACTGGGACTCTCCCTTCTTCTACAACACACGTAACGATATAGTAACTTTAATATTTAGTTTCTGTAATGTATCATGTAATTCCTACATTTATTTTAAAAAAAGGATTTCTTTCTTTCAAAGAATAACCATAATACTGCATAATAAATAAATGTAACCTTGTTTTGCTCAAAATAAAAAAAAAACCAACTAAAGAAACGGGTAAATCCCTGATAAAGGTGTTACTCTAATATTCCGTATCTGATAAAGAACACTATTTTAGGCAGTTTTATATTGTCTTGTGGTATATTTCAGACAGTATTTGCAGTGTATTACTTATATTAAGATATTGGTTGACGGGAATTGGTTGACAATGAGAGCCGACGTGCTCTTGAAACATATATACCGAATTTTATTAAATCAATTTGTGTGGTGTAGATTTCCCGATACTGCGTATTAATATTGAGAGATAGATTATACAGTTTATTGAATTTTAAGGAATGATGCCATGCAAAAGAAAAAACACAACAGTAGAACTGAGAAAATTAGCAATGCATCATTATAATGAGGGATCAAATTATAAAGAGTAATAGTACAATAGGAGATATCATACGATGTTATAATGTGGCAGAGATTATGATTATGATAATGATAAAGTATTGAATTTTGTTGCAATATTGAATAACATACCTTCGGATCAGCTCTTTAACTACAGTGATATGGACGTAGCTTTAGATTTTTTTTGTTGATATTTTTATGAAATATTTTGATCAGCGTTTTCCGTTGTTTTAAACATAGTTGGGTCACACGTCAGATAAGGCGTTCAAGTAGTAATCTTATGGACTTGTTTATACTTCAAAAAACTTTTCCAGTTGTGAATGGTATCTATTCCGAAGCAAAAAAGAAAACATAAACTGTTGTTGACAGAAACTAAACGCGATTATTACTCTTCTAAATCGATTAACTCTTCGAATTCTTCGACAACTGCATGGGAAATTATAAGAAATTTGTCAGGTAATATTAAAAACAGTGAAAATATTGTTCTGGAATGTGACGGTCGAACAACAGATGATTGTAGCTGAAAGTTTTAATAATTTTTTTCTTGAATCAGTTCACGAAATAGTATCTCAAATTTCAGTTAGTGACCATATTACAAATAATATCAACATTCTACAGCATGTGTACAATGCCATATAATGAATTTGAAGTACGCACAGAGAAAAAAAAGTTCTTGAGTCAAACAAATATGCATTGAGTCAACCAAATTATAATTTTAAATGGCGGCAACA